>CAOJBK010692405.1:0-11154 GCA_948294925.1 Codiaeum variegatum | reverse complement strand
GTTACGTCATTTATATCTTTATTTGTTACATTTAGTGACGGAAATTTTGTCATAAATGCATTTTTTCGTCGCTAATGTGTCGTTATTTATGAAAAATTACTGAAGCATTACTAACGCAATACTGACCCATTACTGATGCATTACTGACGCAAAAATTGGGTCAGTAAATTACTGACACAATTTTTTCGATAATAATGCTTCAGTAATTAATTAATTTACTACTGTCGCCAAACAGTGAAATACTGACGCAAAAATTTGGCGTCAGTAATTACTGACGCAATTTTCGCGTCAGTATTTTTTTTTTACTGTCGGAGGAAATACTGACGCAATTTTTGCGTCAGTATTTCACTGTTCGGCGTCAGTAACTCGTGTTACTGACGCCGATACTAATGCAAATATTGCGACAGTAATTAATGATTTTTTTATAGTGGTGACTGTCAAATATCGACTAAGAGCTGACATGATATACCACGTATCGACTAGGTAAGTATGTCATATCATATTTCTAGCTAATAAATCTTATAGTATCCTATCAATACAATAAAATAAAATATTAGTTATTAAAATGAAAAAAATAAGAAAATGTTAGTGATTACCTTATTTTTCACAAAAAAACAAAGTGACCAAAATTTTCCATCTATCTTACCAGTTAACATAATTAATTATGTCTTACTTAAAAAAAAAACATGTATGAAGAGTTGAATTTTATTTTATTTTTATTTCTAACATAAATATGTATGACCTATTAAAATTAGAATAATCCTTATTATTATTATTTTTTGAAAGCAGAATAATCCTTATCTTTACTTCATCTTACTATATATAAAAATATATAAAAGTATGGTAGGGAGGGTAATCATAATTACTAAAAGACCCTCATCATTTTATTTATGTATTCATTTATTTAGGGTTAATATAATAATTATAATAAATTAAATTAATAATAGTTAATATAAAAAATAGTTCAAGTTGATATGAATTATATTTGTATTAGATATAAATTCAAACATTAACAACAAGTAGCCACCAAGTTGGGAGAATCAATTTACGTTTTGAACTTTTATCTTTTCTAAATTAGTTTTTTTTTTTCTTTTTCTAAATTGGATGCACAGTTGGTTAAAAAAAGTGAATGTACTGTAAAAAAAAGTTCTTAATTGGATGTAAAACAAAATTTTAACTAAGGTTTATTCTTTTTAGCTTACTTTAGGTTTATTTTACTTTATTAATTAAGTAATAATATTTATCTATTTAAAAAAAAAGTAACAATATCTATCTCTTTTACACAGAGGTTTCCTTAGCCCTTAACCACATGAACCTTGTCTGGAAAGCATCTACCAATTGCTTGAATGAGGTGATGGACTTTGGCGTGAGTTTGTGATGCCATTCTTCTACGGGTCTCGCCAATGTAGTGGGGAAGAGCCTGCATAGCACATGATCCTGATATTTCTAGGAGTGGACCTCAATCCTAAACTTATTCACATGGGCTCGCAGATAGGTCTTTCCATAATAATTGTTTAGTCGTTGTGGCTTCTCAAAACCTGGAGGATAATCCTTCATCAAGATGGCATATGTCAAAGGTGATTCCTAGGGCATGTCCAAAATTCAAGCTCTGACCCTTTATCCCCGTACTGTATAGGATCCTCTTCAACTCTTATGCTTGTCCTTCTGTTAGGCGTCCTTCTGCAAAATTCTTTGCCACATCTTCCAAGTCTCCTAATGGGTTGACCTATTGAGGTTGCAGATCTGACAGGTGGGATCTCAACATGCACTTTAACCCCGGGGGCGCCCCTCTAGTCTGCCTGTGATGGGGCTGCCAAGATTGGCGCTGCTGTCTTAGATTGCGCCTGAGACAAGTTGTTGACTTATTGTTGTAGGTCTGCCATCTGCTTTTGGAATTCCATTTACTGATGATAAATCCCTTACATCGCTACGGGGCTTTTAAAATTCAGATTTAGGCCTAGGTTAAGCCCTGGTCCATGCCGTATCTCACGTCATGGCCTCTACCTAGCCCTTGAGGATGCTGGGAAGCATTTTGTTGGAATGACTGATTTCTCTCCTTGTGTCTCCCTTTCTAATACTGGTTGGCCTGGGATTCCTAACCCTGATACCTTTGGAAATAGTTCAAACGACCTATTTAGATCGAAATTCCTTTCTTGATTATTCATTGCTCAGCGTGAGTATACCAAACACTCTGAAACCATGTCTACGCTTACTGCATCAATGATATCTCTAAACTCCTTAAGATCAGCCTTAAGGTTAACCTGCAAGATAAACAAGAGCTATGATGAGTCTTGTCGATAGCCACTCCAATACTTAAGTCAGTAGTGTTATTGAGAGAATGAATATAGTAGATAGAGTTTAGAATCATTAATCTGATCCCAATAAATATGATGGGCTTATATACTATTATAGATAGCTGTCAATCCCTAAAAAATAGGCCAGTGAATAGAAATTTCATGATTCTAAAAATATGAGAGTTATTATCTAGCCATACTTGTCCGTTTCTGCTAGGTCGAACCCATTCTCTATATGAAGTCAAGGGCTCGACCTGATCTGTCGGCCTAATTTCTCTTTCCAAGTCAAGATGCTCAATTTCTTAGAGAAGATATGAGTCACTATCATAATTTGGAGTTGTCCCTGTCAATATTAAGATTATCTATTATTTTAAATCAAAAGAATATCATTTTATGTTATTTGACACATTTAAACTAATTATGTTATACAATTTTATTTTAATCAATTAATTTAATAATTTTAAGCTTTCGATTTCTAATTAATAGTTCGAATTGCATTTGAATTAAATTTTTAACTTTGTAACAAAATATGATGGCTTTGAGTTGATCGCTTTAATTTTTAGCTAGGTTTTGAGTTGCGTGCATTTTTTACAACCTTTTTGGCTGTAGCCATGGAACCCTTGATTAATCACTTCACGACAACAATGGTGAACACATGGCCCGAACATCTCATAGGTCGCTTTGTGTCTCAAAAACTTCTGATTTTGTCAGACAGGTTCCAGTGCTGACTCAGACTATTGTCAGGTGAAAATAAAAACAAAACCCTCATCGCGTACACAGCTCAAATTACTCTCTATAGAATGCTAACATGTGTCCACTCTGTAATTTCCTTTCGAAAATCTGTTTCTAACACTAGTGAACTTCCCCTTTCACCTACGTGGATACGAGAGTATAATTTGAATTTTTTTTTGGGAATGATAATTTGAAAATTTTGTGTTTGAATTTCATTGGACAGTATTTGGAAAAAAAAAAGGGACAACGGCTACTTATTTCTTTCACAATTTTCAATGCCACGATAATATAAACTCGAGAAAATGATTTTTTTTCCTCCTCTACTTTTAATATATAAACAGACATCTGAATAACACAAAATAATTTTTTTTTCCTAATGAATAACTCAAAAAATTAGCTATTAATCAATTAATTTGATTTGGAAAAAAAAAAGAATTTGTATTTATGAAAATTGGATTTACCATATTATTTTTTTTAGCACTGTGGAAAAGTAAAAAAATTTGAGAAAAGTTTTCCCTCTCTTTCTTTCTTTTGTGCTTCAAAATTATTATTATGGTATTTCAGACCATCATAACATCCAACAACAAATCCACCCACTATCATCACACAGTTTCTTTCTCCATCTCTTTTTACTTTTTTCTTCTTGTTTAGTTCTGTGTGCAGTGGCTTGCTGGACAGAGCAATTTCTATCCATTTAACCCTTTTTAGAACAAAAATGAAAATGGATATCTTCATTTTGGGATTTTCAGTAATTCATTTGGTAGCCCTTTTCAGTTCTTGCTCTATTGCTCTCAGTGAAGATGGTATGAACTTTTTTTTTTTTCAAAAAAAAAAATTTTCATTGACCTTTTGGCCAACCTTTTCATTGTCCTTTTGGCTTCCGAGAAAATGGAGGAAAAAGAAGCAATAAAAATGATAATAGTTTCTGATGTTAAAAAATGATCATTTTGGAAACTAGACGGAGGTTAAAGTTTAGATCTTTTTGGTTTGCTGATTTAAGTTAGAATTTTTTGCAGGTGTTACATTGTTGGAAATGAAGAGCACATTGAATGACAGTAGAAATGTGTTAAGTAACTGGTTAGATACTGATGAGTCTCCTTGCAAATGGACTGGTATTTCCTGCCACCCCAATGACCAAAGAGTCAGTTCAATGTATGTTGTATCTCAATTATCAGATCTTCAGTTCTTCCTCTACACTGCAAAGTCTATTAATTTTTGTTTTACATGTTAATTCATTTTTCCAGAAACCTGCCTTACATGCAATTGGGAGGGATAATATCTCCTAGCATTGGGAAACTTGATAGACTACAAAGGCTGTGAGTATTTTTAAAACCCTAACTGACCTGGAAATGGTTCAAGAAGAACTAACTAAATTTCGTTTGTTTTGGGTGTAACAGGGCACTTCACCAAAACAGTTTACATGGAATTATACCTAACGAAATTACTAATTGCACTGAGCTCAAAGCAGTGTAAGTGAAATTGGGAATTCGCATTTTTGTGTAGTTTACAATTTTCTTTAATCTGCAATTTGCTGTGTATAGGTACTTGAGGGCTAATTATCTTCAAGGAGGCATTCCATCAGATATTGGAAACCTCTCCCATCTCACTATATTGTAAGTCTCATTCTTTTCTCCATTTGCTCGAATCCCAAATGATTTAGGCTCTTACTTGTGGATATTCTTGAATTTAGGGATTTGTCAAGCAATTTGCTCAAAGGTGCAATTCCTTCATCTATTGGCCGACTTACACATTTGCGCCACTTGTAAGTTTTGTTGCTATTTCATTCCCTAACAAAGCTATCAGATGTGCTAATACCCTTTCTCTGGGGTTGTTTTCTCAGGAATTTCTCAACCAACTTTTTCTCTGGTGAAATCCCTGATTTTGGAGCTCTAAGCATATTTGGTAACGATTCGTAAGTTCTTCTCAGTGCCTAGCATAAATTTCAACAAATTTTACTTGGTAAAATGCTTGTATATGATGTGAATAATCTGAACCATGATTATTTCAAATTACACAATCATTATTGGAATTATTGAAAATACTTTCAAGGGGTAACATTTGATAGAGGTGATAGTGTCTGCTTGTAGATGATTTCACTGTATCCTATTTTCTATGATCTAGAGTAGTTTGGTGGGATACAGCACTTGGATTTATTAATCTTTCCAGTAGAAATAGCTTATTTACTTACTAGCAAAAATCTATGAACTCTCTGTAAAAGTGAAAAAGTTAACCTAGAGAGATATACAAGATTTTGATGTTATCATTATTCATTTCTACATAACTACACATGAATGTTCATGAACACATTCTTCCAGTATTTTTTTTTAAAAAAAATTCCATAGCATACCCTTGTTTACTTTTTTGAATTTTCCCTGCTTTTAATTAGGTACATTGGCAATTTAGATCTTTGTGGTAGACAAGTACACAAACCATGTCGAACTTCAATGGGATTTCCAGTAGTATTACCACATGCTGCGAGCGATGAAGCATCAGGTAAGTTTCTTATTTTATTTTGTGGAGCTGTCATCAGTGCATAAACTAATGTTGGGGTTTTTTCAGTTCCTCCAAAACGATCCTCTCATTATATCAAAGGGGTACTAATTGGTATAATGGTCACAATGGTCCTTACACTGGCAGTGCTTTTTGCATTCCTGTGGATTTGCTTGTTATCAAAGAAGGAACGAGCTGCTAAGAAATATACAGAAGTCAAAAAGCAAGTTGATCAAGAAGCAAGTAAGCTCATTTTCTCTCAAATGTTTAACATGTTCAGTTTTCTTCTCCTTTCTATCATTGCCACTAACCCCTTTATTTTGAAAGGTACAAAGCTCATTACTTTCCACGGTGACTTGCCATACCCTTCATGTGAGATAATTGAAAAGCTGGAGTCTCTTGATGAGGAGGATGTTGTAGGGTCAGGAGGATTTGGTACAGTCTACCGTATGGTCATGAATGATTGTGGTACATTTGCTGTTAAAAGAATTGATCGGAGTCGTGAGGGATCGGATCAAGTATTTGAGAGGGAGTTAGAAATTTTGGGTAGCATCAAGCACATAAATTTAGTGAACCTGAGAGGCTACTGCAGGCTTCCAATGGCAAAGCTTCTTATCTATGATTATCTGGCTATGGGAAGTTTAGATGATATTTTGCACGGTATGCTTCTTTATTTAGCATTTAATATGGTTAATTATAGTAC
Source organism: Codiaeum variegatum (assembly GCA_948294925.1). Lineage (NCBI taxonomy): Eukaryota > Viridiplantae > Streptophyta > Magnoliopsida > Malpighiales > Euphorbiaceae > Codiaeum > Codiaeum variegatum. The sequence continues at coordinate 4,935 of CAOJBK010692405.1, read as the reverse complement.
TAGGTAATCATAATAATTTTCATCACTGTTGGTTATATTTGCCAAGATTCCCAATGGAAACACAGTTATTAGAATAGGATAGTAAAATCTTGCATTTGCTAATGTTCTTGACCCGGTTTCTTGATTTTTCTACTTTCTATGATAGGATTAGTAATGGTGTTCCTTTTCCTTTCGAGCTTATAGGATTAGTAGTACTCTATCTATTATGATGTTTTTAGCTTCTGTAGACATCCACTATTAGATGTGGCTAACATAACTGTCTTTTGTTGCATATTGCTATGCTAGTTTATGTCCTACTATCATGGATATGCAGTATGCCACTCTCCTGTTTATATAATTAAGAATGTGCTGATACTAGGAACTTATAATATGATTGTTTTTTTATAATTCTCCTCTTTAGTTATTTATACTTTTGCCCATGCTCTATTTCAGCACGTGTCCAAGATCAACCATTAAATTGGAGTACTCGTCTAAGAATAGCTTTAGGTTCTGCTCGAGGGCTTGCCTACTTACACCATGACTGCAGCCCAAAGATAGTTCATCGTGACATAAAATCCAGCAATATTCTCCTTGATGAAAATATGGAGCCACATGTTTCTGACTTTGGCCTTGCCAAACTTTTAGTGGATGAGGATGCCCATGTTACTACTGTAGTTGCTGGCACTTTCGGTTATTTGGCACCAGGTGTGTTTAACTTACTGTCTCCAAAATGTTTCAGATGGATAAAATTTTTTAATATAGCACTTCAGTTACTATACCTTTTCCCACACTAATATTTTCTGTTTTGTAATAGAACTTTTTGCAGCATTATGTAATGTTTGGATTGTAATATAATCTACATTCCTAAAAATAAGCCACACTGGATTGTGCTAAAACATACATTTTTTAAATAAGCCTCATCGAGATTGTTAAGCTGCAATATAAGGACCAAACTATAAAGACAAACTTTGGATAAGGTACTGATGCACATATGGAAGCCAACTATGAAAAGGGCTTCTCGTTGCGAAATAGGACCACAAGAGAGAAGCAGACCTAAATGATGAGGTTTGAAGTGGGTGAAAACAATTTATACCATGCCATCATGCATAGAAGAAAACAAAGAAAAGGGAACTATATCATGTGATACTAATTTGAATTGAAATTTAGCCAAATTGAATTTAGCTTCAGCTCTATCAGTGCCCCATTTCAAAATTGTTTGTATTCTTTGTTTTCAGAATGCCCTATATATATATATATATCCTATTGACTGAATGCAATTATTTATGTTAAAAATAGAGTATCTGCAAAGTGGGAGAGCCACTGAGAAGTCAGATGTTTATAGCTTTGGAGTTCTTTTGCTAGAGGTTGTGACAGGAAAAAGACCTACAGATACAGCTTTTGTGAAACGAGGCTTAAATGTTGTCGGTTGGGTAAGCAATTCCTTCCATAATATGTTCTGTTAAGACAATGTATTAGGCAACCAAGTTGACATTTTAGTTACTGTCACTTGTTGCAGTTGAATACCGTACTAAGGGAGAATCGGTTGGAGGATGTGGTAGACAAACTGTGCAAAGATGCAGATATGGAAACAGTGGAAGCAATTCTTGAAATAGCAGCAAGATGCACAGATGCAAACCCTGATGATCGCCCAACAATGAATCAGGTGTTGCAGTTATTAGAGCAAGAAGTAATGTCTCCTTGCCCAAGTGATTTCTACGAGTCCCATTCTGATCATTCTTGAGTACTGCTGCTGCAGAATATGCATACATCCAACTAGATGTATTTATTTTGTGATACCCCATTATATGGGGCCTGTGAGTAAATCCTTTCCCTCGAATTGTTGGATTTGCATTTTGCGTTTTTCCTTGTAGCAGAGATGCTAGCTGGAAGTACCATATGCCTATCAAGTATAAAAGACAAATAATGTGACGACTAATTAAATTAATTATATAGAGTTTGTTTCTTGATATCATGTCAATGCCTTGTCATTATTTTATCTTTAGTAGTGAGGTGGTCATTTTTCGTTTTGGGTCTTGACTTGTGATCTTCACCTCCATAATTATTTGCATTACTATTCTATATATGACATCGGAGAACAACAATGGAGGTTTTTTTCTTATCCTTTTCCCAACGGATTATAGCTGAACAGGTATTTCGTTTTTTTTACTGAATTGGTCCAATAAGAAAGAGAACATGTTTTGGATTGTTGTGTTGGTATGTCACTCGTGGCATCTGCATTCTTATTTTCTTATCAGTATGATGACTGTTGCGTTTTAAAGTTGTAATGTTTAGTACTTAATGACCTCATTAGGATTAGTCATAAGTTTTTTAATCCTAATATGATAAGATTTGGAGACCAAGTCTCTTATGGGGAGATTATTGGTAATGTTGATAAATTCATTCTTCAGTAAGGTTGTCTTTTAAAAATGTTAATGTTTATTAGTACTTAATGACCATATCAGGATTATTTATGAGTTTTTTAATCTCAATATGGTAAAGCTCGGAGACCAAGTCACTTATTACACCCAACGCAGAGATTTGAAATGTTGAATTCTTTATCCTTCAGTATGTTGCAGACCTTGTCAAATGTATGAACAGACCAAAAAACTGCATTAGCCTACCATTTTTACATATACTAAGCTAAAATGGCCAGCAGGAACAAGCTTCAAGAAAAGGTAGGCATCATCACTGGTGGTGCTAGTGGCAACAGTTGAGCTACTGCGCTTCTCTTTGCTGAGCACAGTGCACGTGGCATAGTGATTTCTGATGTCCAAGATGAAAAGGGTCAACAACTAGTTGAATCAATCGGTACCTCCCACTCCACTTACATTCACTAATGAGAACCAAATTGAATTCCTAGTTGAATCCACCATCAATCTGTATGGCCACCTTGCATTCATGTTCTGCCATGCTGGTATAATCAATACTGCCCAACAGACTGTCCTGGACGTTGACATGGCTGCTTACAAGAAACTCTTCACGGTAAATGTGGGCAGCGTTGTAGCTAGTGTAAAGCATGCAGCGAAAGCTATGGTGGAAGGAGGAATTAAAGGTAGCAAAATTTGGTGGTGTGTTGGGGTTAATGAAATCAGCGAGAGTGCAATTTGCTGAGCAAGGCATTAGAGTGAACTGTGTGTCAGCCGGGCCAAAGGCAACGCCTCTTCTTTGTAAGCTTTTTGGATTAGGAATGGAGGTGGAAAAAGCTTGTGAATCAAGCTATGGAGGTGTGCTTAAAGCGAAGCATATAGCGGATGCTGTGTTGTCTCTGAATTTGTGACTGGTCACAATTTGGTTGTGGATGGTGCATCTAAATCTGCATAGTAAAATTGGTTTTGAAATTAATAATCATGTTTTATGCTTTGTAGTTCACAAAACTTGCTCCTGCGTTCATCATAAACACAACCTAAATAAAATCAGAACACTATATGACTTTAGTGCACCATCCTAATAGCTGATTGTTTGTTGTAATAAAGGCAATTTACTTGAGTTGTTGGCACAGATGTAGACCTGGATAGCTATAGAAGATCAGAAGGCATAAGCTTCAAAGGAATTAGTGTGGTCAAAGCTGAGGTATTTCTTCTTTCCAACGAGAAATACAACAATAGTTTTCTTACCAACAAATTGAATTTTTAATATATTATCAAAATATAAACTGCATAAATTAATGATTTTTATGAGTTGGAATATGTCTTTCACGCTACAAATGAATTTAAAATTAATTCTATAAGTCTACTGCTTGATTCAGTTGAAAGCAAAATCTTTTTCAGGTTTCCTTTGCCATAATTTATAGGAACGCTTTATCCATCTCGGATTAACCAAAAACTTATTGGTTTCCCTGTTTTACAGATTGAAGTAACCACATGTGTTACAGAGGAATCAAGCTTTGAACAAAAAATTGCTCCCATCTGCTTTGCTTTCTTTGATAAAAAATAAATTTTGGATGGCGAATTTACACCCTTTTAAGATCTCACCTCTAACCAATTTTATTGCATCCCTAGCATCTTTACTAACAAAATTGAGTATGGATTTTCTTAAGAGCATCAAGATAAGAAGCAACAACTTGTTCTTCTTCTTGTTCAGTCATAAGCAAAATATGTATATTTATTCACTGGAATCAAATTGATGCGTGCTAGATTTGGACACGCTGTGATGTGACTGTTCTAGTTGAACTGGGACTGGATCTGCACAGAATAACAGATGGTCAGGGGTACCGGACGTGTTGTCCGGTGATAACCCTCCGACGCTCAAGTCAGTAAATGGGTTAAGTCACGTATGGAACAATATGTTAATATAAGGCTTTTTAGAATATGTTTCTCGTACCTTGCTTTAGTTGTGGACTCATGTATTTATAGGGCGAAAAACCCTATAGATAGAGGCACGTCTCGGCCTTAGCATATTCGCCAATGTACTGCACCATGTGGTTTATGACACCTATTGGCTGTATTTAGCCAAATCCCGGAGGCTTTCAGCGACCCTGAAGGGTGCGCTCGGTTTATACCAGATTCGATCGAAACTGAGGGTTTAAGGATTTGTCGCGATTTCAACCGAACTTCTTGGGATCGGACTAAGCCGATGCTGGGTGGTATCACAAATTATCCTTATACATTGGCCAAACTTATTGCAAATCTTCAAGAATAACAATTGCGCTTGGTTGGTGCAACACTACATCTAGACTTTTTGTACTAGGAAGAGAGCTATTCTCTATACATTGTCAGGACTATTCGTGTGGCATAACTTTTAGTAGCTAGTGTGTAGATGTACATCTCGAACATGGAATTAACTTCTTTCAGGAAATTGAAAATGCAAGGCCTAAATTTGGCTAAGTAATGGTCATGATGGATTGAACTTTTTTTATAATTTCGGCTATTTGTTTTTCTCCTGCTGTTAAATTCGAAAGCCGACATGAATGAACTATTGTATGATCTAAATCAACAACTAACACCAATTTTTTGCTCA
>CAOJBK010692291.1:0-12677 GCA_948294925.1 Codiaeum variegatum | reverse complement strand
AAAGCTCTCATTTCATGGAAGACCAAGAAACAGGTTACAGTCTCAAAATCTTCTGCAGAGGCAGAGTATAGAAGCATGGGAACCACTGTTTGTGAGCTTCAATACCTCACTTACCTACTAAAAGACTTTCATATTCCCATTTCTTTACCTATCCCATTATACTATGATAACAAATCTGCCATTCACATTACAAAGAATCTAGTGTTTCATGAGCGTACCAAACACTTAGACATTGACTGTCATATTGTTAGAAATGGATACAAAGAAGGTTTGATTACTCTTATGCATGTTTCATCACATCTTCAGCTGGCAGACTTGTTTACAAAGTCACATACTGTGAAACAACATTTCAATCTTATATCCAAGATGGAGGATGGGCTTGCTGACACAACCTCCACCTTGAAGGGGGGCTGTTGGAATATAGAGCTGCTGTGTTACAAGCTGCAACAGAGCTGGTGTCTACTGCAACACAAGCTACAAGCTATAACAAAGCTGCTGCAATAAACCATAGCTGCTGTTACAAGCTGCAACAGAGCTGATGTCTACTGCAACAACTAATAAGACTTCACACAAAGCTATACAAATAAAGAACAAGTTAGTTACTCATCCAGTTGTACTTTCCAGCTGTGATTCAGTTATAACTAACACCTAAACAGTTGTAACTTCAAGCTTGCAGTGTACACTTGTTAGTTAGATTAGATTACTTCCTTTATACACTTGTTAGTTAAGATTAGATTGCTTCCTTTGTACACTCGTTAGTTAGATCAGTTTGCTTCTTATAGTAGCTAAACTTCTAGTATAAATACCTGTAATATTTTCATATTAAATCAATGAGAAATAAACTCTAATACATTCACATCACTTGTTCATTACTTTCTACACCAATCCATTTTTAGATCATGCCTAGAGCATACAATATGAATGTAATGAGAGGTCTTCTCCAGAACTTCAATTTTAATAGCTTTAGACCACCACATGGAAAGTCTACCTCCAATACCATAAGGGTCGACATATTCAGCCAAAGAAAGTTTTAACATTTCTGGATATTCTCCAAATAACTATTTTTATTTTTTTCTCTGACAAAAAGTAACTGAAGGATGATAATGGGCAACTAAATTACTCAAGTACTTAACTGTCAGGTTACTTCCACATTCTTGACAATTCCAACATATGAAAATCATACTGATTGACTAATGAAGCAAATATAAACGTTGTGAAAGATCAAGATAAATTTCATACATGGGTATTATTCTTAGAACAAAAAACATAGAGGAAGAAGACTAATTAAGATTCATTTGGCTCAGTCTTTGAATTTCTAGGTTTAGATCTCTATAATTGCAATTCAAGTTACTACTTTGAAAATCAACAGAGAAAGGAGCGAAATACTAAAATTAATTAGATCTAGAAAGGCAAAAATTTTAGATTAAAAAAAAGAGAGGAGCAATTGATGAGAAACTAGGTGAAATCGGGACTTTTGAGACTCAAATCACTCAAAAGCACTGTTTAAGAGAGAGAACCTCTCACTAAACTTTTGTTTTTTTTATCACAATTAAAATATATATACTTACTAATAGATTATGTTTGATGTGCTTATTATAAGTTTAATTATATTTGAAATTTTCATAGAGAGTATTTAGTTTGAGAGGATTTAAATTAGATAATGTGCACAATCCATTGAATGTGTTAAATTTCATTTTTTTTAGTTGAACAATCTATAAACTTAAAATAATCCATCCATTTTACATTCCTTAACTTTTTAGAAAATTAAAATTATCATATAAGGCTAGAATTCAACATTCCTACCTTTTTATCAATATAAAATTTTGAGAAATTTTTAAGCACACTCATCTTTTATTTGAAAAAAGAGGTGTTATTAGATGGACTCGATCTCTCTATTATTTATTGTCAGAAAATATGCGCTACTTTATTACATCTCTGTCTCTTTTATTTTAATAAATAATGTCATTGTTTTTTTATTTTCACCACGTTTGTCATGATATTTACGACATTTGTATACATATTTGTCTTATTTTCTTTTAAAACTCTCTAACATGGGCCCACTCTAATTTATTGTCGGAAAATGCTCGCTATTAATTATAACATTGTCTCCTTTTTTTAAAAAAATTTACAATAATGTTATTATATTAGAATTCACTATATTTATACATAGATTTACCATGTTCATATCTATATCTGTAATTCATATTCACCTTATTTGTATATTTGTACTTCTTATTCACTACATTTGCACTTCATATTCACCTCTTTTGTATATCTGTATCTTATGTTTACAACATTCTTACATCAAATTCACGATATACATACCTTTATTCATCTCATTTATACTTTATATTCACCACATTTATACCTCTGATTCATTTATTTGTATCTTAAATTCACCTTATTTATGTATAGTGTTCACTTTTTTTTTTATAAATGTATTCACTACACATAAACTTAAGATTCATTATAAAACTAAAAAGTATAAAATTAAAATTAATTTTTAATTAATTAAAGGAAAAATAATTTTCTAAAAAAATAAAAATTATTGTTATTTTTTTTTGAAATAATACTAACCATTATAGTTATTAAATTTGTCAAAACATATTTAATGTAAAATGAAATAATTATTAAAACTAAAAAAATAAATGTAAAAATGTTAAAGGAAAAAAAACAAACAGGATAAGAAAAAGCCACCTCTGAAAATTGAATTGAAGTTTGTGAAGAGTCAGCATAAGAAATTTATAGCTAGAACATGATTATGCATTCTTAATACTTATCTCTATGAGTCCGGATCTATTTAAATGGGTGGTCCCTAGTCCACTGAATAATTTACTTTGAAAAAAAATTATTTTATTGGGAAGAAAGTGAAAGAAGAGAAAGTGAGGAGAGGAGAAAATTATATTTCTCTTGATGTATTTGTGAAATAGAGAACGTAAGGGGAAAAAATTTGTAAATTGTATTTATTTGGAAATATGAAGTAAAATTAAAATTTGTTGGGAAACTACCAAAATGATATTTTTATCCTTACTAATTTATTCTCAATTCAATCACATAAAAATTGGTTCAAATTTTAGAATTATTTTAAAATTTATTTAAATATTATTTGATATTTATTTTTTTTAATACTAGAAAGAGAGTAATATTTTAAATCATGCTGCTAGAAAAAAGATTGAAGTTAAAAAAAAAAGCTACGACTTATATAATTCAAGGCATTTAATGTAAAAATAGAGGACAAGTTAGGGAAAAAAATTATTTTATGAATTCTCTAACTTTTCTCTCCAATTTGAGGTGATTCATACATGTGGTTCAAGTGAAAAGATTTTTACCTGTTTTTTCTTAATAAATTATTTGTTGGACCCAAGAACAGTCAACTGACTAGATTCATATTCATATCTATTTATTAAATATTATCACATAAGACATTTTCTTTATTTTTTCCCTCTCATGTTTTCCCTCCTAACTTCTTTAGATGATAAGTATTTCTTTCCTTCCCATGTATTATTGATTTTTTAAAACAATGTGATATATCAAAATGTAAAATTTAATCTAAAACAAAAAAAAAATATTATTGTTATCCAAATTTAATTTAAATTTAAAAAAAAAAATCATGAAATGTTATCTAATCTAATCTTAATTTTTTTAAAAAAATTATTTGAGCTTATAAAATGATATTTGTTATTGCCATCAACGTAACTCTTTTTCACAATGAGTTGGTAATTTGTCTAATGGTCCATTTGTTACTTCTCTTGAATTTGTGACCAACTATTTGAAGATTAAAAAGCAGCTTCCTCATTGTTAAATTTCAATGAAATAGCAAAACATCAGTGAATGTATGATGAATCTTGGGATTAACTAACCAATATTTATTTGGTCTTATTATTAATTTTTTTTTATAATTGCAGGATATATGCTAAGCTCAATGTTGCCTGAGTTGGCCCTATTATTATTATTTTTTTATAATTGCAGGACATATGCTAAGCTCAATGTTGCCTGACCACATACTATGAACTTTGAGTTGCTTGTGATATTTATTTTTCAATGGTGGCCATGTCAAGTGCTATGGGAATTTCATTGTTTTTTTTAATGAAATATTAATTGTATTTTTTAATCAAGTCTCATGATTTGTAAACCATATAATTTATTTTTTAAAATTTTATCTATTTTTCGGTTGTAAATTATTTCACATATGGTCTTTACTTTTAGATTCGGTTGTAAGTGAGAAGCCTGTTGACTTTGGGTAATTCTATCGAACAAAGAGCATATGTTTAATTATGTTATTAGATTATTGGTTCGATTTAAGATTTTGAAGAATTTCAATCGGTTTTCTATTTGATTTCAATGGTTCAAAAAATGAAACAATAAAAAAAATTAAAATTATATATTTTTAATATATTTAATATTATTTTATTCTATATTTTTATACTTTATGATAATTTATATTTAATTATTTTAGATTGATGCAATATTTTAGACTTTTTTTTATTTTGTTAGTAATATTCTGCAAAAACTTGTTAGTAATATTAATTAAATCAACATGAAAAATTTAAGCAAACTGCTGAAAATTTGATTAGCTAAAACAAACCAAAATAATATAAATAAAGATGAATAAATTAAGATGAAGGAAACTTGATGCTTGTAACCAGGTTCCTTAAAAAAAGATTCACATCCTCTATTTGCTGTAAGTTTGAACAGTGTCTGTTTCCTAGGATACAATGAGTATTGAATTTTTTCACCCAGCAACAGCAAGAAATTCCGGCGAATTAAGCAGCATATGAAATCAATCCAAGAGAGTTTTGAGAGGAAAACAAGTGCAGAAAAACTGTGATTTTCTGTGATATTTGATATGTGTTCAATATATTCCCAAAGTGGAGGAAACTACCAATTTATAGCCAAGGTGGAAGTTTAGGAGTTTTAGAAATTAAATCACATTTTAATTTCTGATAAGTCTTAAAACTGTCATATAATGACAGGAGTTATACACTTAACTCTGAAAATTAACTCTTAAAACTGGCAAAACAAAGATCCGCACGGCCTCAGAAGTACGTTCACACATCCCGTGCACTCACTTATCCAGGCTGTGCATTTTTCATCACTTCAGTCCAAAGACTTGTACGGGTCTTCACACGGCCGGTGCAAAATTCATTTTGCCAGGTGTTGTTCGCAATTTCAGTCCAGAGACTGGCACAGCCCAAAACTAATTCCGCACAGCCTGTGCACTGCCCCATGCGAATCTCTGTTTCTCTACAATTTCAGTCCAGAGATCCACATGGCCTAGGGTTTTATTCGCACGGCCATGCCTAGCCCCGTGCAAATTTATGTTTCTAATTCAAAAGAAAAAGAACATAAATTTGGGCTTGTCTAGGTCCACGATTTTTGAATCAACATTCGTGTATACAGGACGTGTAAGCATGGGTGGAAATTTTGGGCTTTGGGTGGTCAGAATTTGCATCCCCTGCACACCTGGAGAGAGCCTCTCCCCAAAGACTTGTTATCCACTATAAAATGGAAGCATATATATAAACTAACAAATGATTTCATCTTTTTCCAATGTGGGATTAAGTCCCATTTCCACTATTTTGGCCACATCAAGTGTGTAACTTTGTGAGACAATTTCTTATTCACTAGATCACCATTTTGAGCATATAATATATCGGTTCGAAGCTATCGTGACATAGATTCCAAAGCGTCTGAGACCTACCACTTTTACCAAGTGGGTTCTACTCAAAATGTGGCTCAAAATAGCAAATAATCATGTTATTTTCTAATAATCCCTCACATGAATGAAAATTGGCGGCAAAACAAAACTGTTCAGTTTTGACACCAAAACATTTTGATTGGATTGAGTTCATTCAATCAAAACCTGCATAAGATAGGTAGGTGTTACCCTTTGAACATTCTCTTATGAAATATATTTATTTTACTGGCTGATTAGTAGACATGATGTCTTTGAACTATTCTGCCGTTTGTGTAAACGATGATATATTACACACAAGATTATTTTCTAATGTTGTTTAGTTCTCATGGTTATGTTCATTTTGGCCCTGAACATCTGTCTGGTTCTGCGAGAGTTTCTAGGAATTGTGCCCTAAACAATTCTCTTTGAAGCGACCCCACTTCTCTCTCACATAGGTGATTTCTTATGAATCATTAAAAGCATTGCTCAGCCTCGTCATTACTACATCACTGTTTCATCTTAGGAATGGACATGAGGATAATCCCCCACAATGATCTAACTAGGTGTCTTACAAGTAGGTTGTCCCTTTGAACCTAGATCTTGGGATCTCCAGTTAACTAGGTTGGGTTTCCTTTGTAATAACCTTTCAACCAACAGGCATTAGCCCAATTCCCCTTGATGATTAATCTACTAATTCTTTGTTTAACCCTTTGGTTAATAGAGCCACTATGTTATCCTTTGACTTTACATAGTCAATGGAAATAACTCCAATAGAGATTAGTTGTCTAATGGTATTATATCTACGACGAATATGTCTAGACTTACCATTGTACATGTTGCTTTGTGCCCTTCCAATTTTCGATTGACTGTCATAATGTATGCATATTGTAGGCACAGACTTTGGCCATTTTGGAATACCCCTTAGGAAATTTAGAAGCCATTATGCTTCCTTTCCACATTTGTCTAAAGCAATGAATTCTTATTCTATTTTAGACCTAGCGATTACTATTTATTTAGAGGATTTTCATGACATAACTGTATCAGCTAGTGTAAACACATAGCCACTAGTAGATTTTAAGTCTTTCGTATATGAGATCTAATTAGCATTAGAATATTCTTCTAATACTAATGGTTCTCTACTGTAGTACATCCCATAGTCACGAGTGTATCGTAGATACCTAAGTACTCTTACGATAGCTTTCCAGTGATCCACACCTGGATTACTGGTATATGTATTGAGTTTGCTTATTGTATAGGCTAAGTCTAGTATTGTATAACTGGTTAAGTACATTAAACTTCCTATAACTCTAGCATACTCCACTTGAGAACTGCTTTCTCCTCTATTCTTTAATAGATGCAAGCTTGTATCTAGAGGTGTTCTTGATTCTGCTGTATCATCTTTGCTAAATTTACCAAAAATTTTATCTACATAATGAACTTGACTCAGAATGATTCCTTGTGAAGTCCTTGAGATCTTAATTCCCAAAATAACATTAGCAAGACCCATGTCTTTCATGTCAAATTTTGACTTCAACATATTTTTAGTAGACTTAATCATGTGCTCATTACTTCTGACAATGAGCATATCATCAACGTAAAGACATAAAATGACATAGCCATTTTCTATCTCTTTGACATAAACACATTTGTCACATTCATTGATTTTGAAACCACTTGTGATTATAGTATGATTAAACTTCTCATGCCATTATTTTGCTGCCTGTTTCAAGCCATATAAAGACTTTACTAATTTACAAACTTCTCATGCCATTATTTTACTGCCTGTTTCAAGCCATTATTTTAGACTATTCCATGTTGATTTCCTCATTCAAATGTCCATTTAGGAAAGCTATTTTTACATTTATTTGATGTATTTCAAGATTACGCAATGCGTCAATGGCAATTTTCATCCGATTGGAGTTTATTCTCGTCACATGAGAATGTATCAAAGTAGTTAAGGCCTTCCTTTTGCTTGCAACCTTTGATTACAAGTCTAGCCTTGTACTTATCAACATTCCATCTACTTTCATTTTCCTTTTGAAAATCCATTTATACCTTAATGGTTTACAACCTGGAGGCAGGTCAACTGACTCCTAGGTATGGTTTTGCAAGATGGATTCAACTTCATTGTTTATGACCTATTTCCAAAGAGGGCCTTCAGGTGAAGTTACAACTTCTTTAAAGCTTTGAGGTTCACTTTTAAGTAAATAAGTTAAAAAATCTAGACCAAATGATTTTTTTTTACTCTTTCCCTTTTACTTCGTCTAACCCCAACCTCTTGTTCATCTTCAACATATGTTTCTCCTTCTAGTGCATCTTCTTGATCTTCATTTACACTATTTTCTTCAAGAGATCATTTTAATGCATTAAAATTGCTTGGAAATACATTCTCAAAGAATGATGCATTCGTTGATTCTATTATCATATTCTTGTGAATATCTGGGACTTTAGACTCATGCACAAGAAACTGATATGCGCTGCTATTTTGTGAATAACCAATGAAAACACAATCAATGGTTTTAGATCACATCTTTACCTTCTTAGGAGGAGGTACAGCTACTTTAGCTAAACACCCCCACACTTGTAGGTATTTGAAAGAAGGAAATCTAGTTTTAATAACTCATATGGAGTTTTCTCTTCTTTCTTTCGGGGTATCTTATTAAAAGATAGTTTACTGACAACACAGTTTCACCCCACATGTTCTGTGATAAACCAGAACTTATAAGCATCACATTTATCATTTCTTTCAATGTTCGATTTTTCCTTTCAGCAATCCCATTGGATTGAGGTGAATAAGGAGTTGTGACTTGATGTATGATTCCATTTTCCCACAAAAGCTTCAAATGGAACAACATACTCACAACCTCGATCACTTCTTAACTCTTTTATTTTCTTATTGAGTTGATTCTCAACTTCATTCTTATAGAGAACAAATTTCTCTATGGCTTCATCTTTACTTTTCATTAGATACACATAACAAAATTTTGTGTTATCATCAATGAAAGTGATGAAGTACTTGTTACCACTTCTTATTTGAATTGACTTGAAATCACACATATTAGTGTGAATCAAATCAAGTAGTGATGTTGTTCTTTCAATTGTTTGAAAGGATGACCTTGTTAGTTTTGCCTCAACACAACTCTCACACTTATGTTTTAAATCAATTTGGAAATTGGGAATGTGTTCATGTTAATTAATTTTCGCAAAGAATTAAAATTAACATGTCCTAATCTACCATGCCATAGATTAGATAACACAAGCAAGTAAATAGAAGTACTAGCTTTATTATTATTATTATTATTATTATTATTATTATTATTATTATTATTATTATTATTATTATTATTATTCAATTTTGGTTTGATAGTCATTACATTAAGCTTAAAAAGCCCATGACTTTCATAACCCTTTCCCGCATACATTCCCTTTTTGGATAGAACAACCCTATCTGACTTAATTACCATCTTGAACCCATGCTTGTTCAAGAGCGATCTAGAAACCAGGTTTCTTTGAATCATATGTACATATAACACATTGTTCAGAGTCAATTCCTTGTCAGAGGTCATCTTTAGAATCACCTTTCCTTAACCTTCAATGTCAAAGGTGGCAGAGTTTCCAATAAATAGCTTTTCTTCATTGTTCACAGCCTCAAATGAAGAGAACATTTCCTTGTTGAAGCATACATGCCTAGTAGCTCCAGTGCCAATCCACCATGACTTTGGATTTGTATCAAGCAAGTTGACTTCAGAAATCATGGCACAAAGGTTGATGTTTGAAACATCTTTAGCTATGCCTTCCATAACATTTTCCTCTTAATTTCTCTTTGGTAATCTACATTATGAAGCTTTGTGACCTTTCTTGTCACAATTGTTGCATTTCCCTTGAAAATTGGCTTACTTTTTTAGAGATTCCTCCCTTTGGTCCCAACTTGGACTTCTTGTTAGCCTTTTTTCTTTTCTGACTTTGCCCATGCTCCACCACATTAGCTTTAGCCACAACAACCCTGCCTCTCTTTTCAACCATTCTGTTGTCCTCCTCAATCTGGAGTTTAACAATCAGCCCCTCAATATTCATTTCCTTATGCTTGTGTTTCAAGTAACTCTTGAAATCTTTCCAAGCAAGGGGAAACTTTTCAATGATGGCTGCCACTTGAAAAGTTCCACTCAACACCATACCTTCAGCAAGGTTTTCAGACATAATTATTTGTAATTCTTGTATCTGACTTATTATAGTCTTAGAATCAACCATTTTATAATCTAGGAACCGACTTACAACAAATTTCTTAGTGTATGGTCTAAAGACTCCCACAACTCTTTAGCAGTTCTTTTCCCTATGTATACATTATACAAGGTACCATTTAATCCATTCATTACATAATTTCTACACAAGAAATCAGAATAGTGCCAAGCGTCAATTGTCGTAGCAACTTGAACATCAGTTTCCCTGTCTTTGGGCTTGGGAGAATCTTCACTCAAGAACCTATCTAGGTTCAAGGTGGTCAGGTAGAAGAACATCTTATGTTGCCATCTCTTAAAATTTTGTCTATTGGATTTCTCCGGCCTTTCTGCATGATTCACCGGAATCGGCACAGTTGTTGTTTCTTTCACTATAGGGGTGACAGCAATACCATTCGCCATAGAGGCGATAAGAGTAGTTTCTATAGAGGCATTCACTAGAGAGGTGTTAGGAGGGATTTATCCATCCACAACAGGCAAATCAGTTGTCATTTTACTGAATCTATTTTAAGATTGTAGAAAGACAACAAACAGAAAATCAAAACACAATTAATTAATTTCTGGTTTAAATTGTTGAATTAAAATCAATACACAAATGACTAGATTAAAATGAGCTGTAATAACATTAAATTACAACAACAGTAAATTAAAATTTGCAATTAAAACAGTTACAGAAATTATTACACCAGTTTATTATGCACAGAAATAGAAACTGAAAATTACAACTGTTAAAACTAATTCTGAATAGACCATAATAAACCAATTGATGAACACAATGATTAAAGTTAAGAAAGCTGCAAAAACTAAAACTAATTCAATTTTTAAAGAACCTCCTGGAAAATTCTACAGAAACTTGTTAGTAATATCAATTAAATGAATAGGAAAAATTTAACCAAAATGCAAAAAATTTGATTAGCTAAAACAAACCAAAATAATTTAAACAGAGATGAATAAATTAAGATGAAGGAAACTCGAGGCTTGTAACTAGTTTTCTTAAAACAGATTCACCACATGTATTTGTTGTAGGTTTGGACAGTGTCTGTTTCCCAGGATACAAAGAGTATCGAATTTCTTCACTTAGCAACAGTAAGAAATTCTGGCGAACTTGGCACCGTATGAACTCAATTCAAGAGAATTTTGAGAAGAAAATAAGTGTACAAAAACTATGATTTTCTGTGATATTTGATATGTGTTCAATATATTCCCAAAGTTGAGGAAACTACCAATTTATAGCTAAAGGGTAAGTTTATGAGTTTTAGAAATTAAATCACAATTTTAATTTCTAATTACTCTTAAAACTGTCATATAATGACAGAAGTTACATACTTAACTCTGAAAATTGGCAAAATAGAGATCTACACGGTCTTAGAAGTACGTCCGCACAGCTTGTGCGATTACTTATGTAGGCTGTGCATTTTTTGTCACTTCAGTCTAGAGACTCGCACGAGTCTCCTCGCGGTTCGTGAAAAATTCATTTTGCCCTGTGCAATTCACAATTTCAGTACAGAGATTGGCATGACCTAAAACCAATTATGCACAGCCCCTGTTCCTAATTCAAAAGAAAAGAAACAAAAATTTAGATTTGTCTAGCCTGCAATTTTTGGACTGGAAAATTTTGAGTTTTGGGTTGTCGGAATAACACATGATAGCGATGTGTGAGCCACATAAGCAGTAATTAGCCAAAAAATAAAGCTGTAAGACATTTGTCACGTGAGAAATAAATAGTACTATTAAAAATTATTTTCGTAACCTTTGTTTTTTAGCACATAAAGAATTTGTACCTCTTTTTTTTTTTTGCCAATAAGAATTTGTACAACTTGATACATGCAATTTGGTCAAGTAACTTATTATAATCAATAGTAATTTTGAATTCTTTAGTATAACATTATGCATTGGGTGGACAGAAACTGATTTAAACCGAATGACTGGTTCAATTCGTTCGAAAAATCAGAATGGTTCAAAGAAAATAGATTAATCAGTTCGGTTTGAGTATGTTTTTTAATAATTTCGATTTTCGGTTAATTAGGTCGGGTGAGATTATTTTTAACCGAACCCAACTTGATTAACCAAATCTGAAATTATACAACCCTAGGTATAAAAACACAATTTTCTAACCTAATCTCATTTGTTTCGTTTCCTACCGCCTCTGCTCTGTCTCTCTCTCTCTCATCTCTTTTATTTTTTGCTTCTTTATTCTCTCAACCACTCATGAGAAATATCTCATTTCTCTCTTAATCTCCTCAGTAAAACCCCTAACAATACCGTTTTGTGTTCTGTCTTCATGATTTGAGACTCATATCGTAATTTTTAATACTATTTTCTCGATCTTCACGGTTCTATGTTCTGTCTTCATGATCTGAGACTCGGAATCAGATCCTCCCAAACCCTTAACATTTCTTCTGTTTTAAACCGAAGAAATGAAGTAATGGTAGAAACTCTAAAATCTGGTGGAAGCTCTTCTTATTTGATCTGACTCTGAGTCTGGATCGAACACTTTTTTAAAAAAAAAATGTATATTTAAATCTATTTTCATGACATAAAATGAATTTTCTTTTGTTTATATGCTAACTATGTGTAATCTTGCATGCAGGAAAAAAAAGTGAAGAAAAAGACTGAGCCTGAGAGGTTCTATTTATTTATGAGTGGTTCTGTTATTGGTGGTACTGTTTAATGAGTGGTTTTGTTGTTGGTGGTATTGTTTATTACTTAGTGGTTCTGTTCCTATTGTTGGTGGTACTATTTATTACTGTTGTTTAAAACGTTTT
>CAOJBK010691826.1:0-13646 GCA_948294925.1 Codiaeum variegatum | reverse complement strand
AGTCACATACTATAATGTGTTCTCTCCCTTATATTGCTCCCTAGGTTTTTCAGGGAGATATGCAACAGTAGCAGCAACTCCTTTCCCTTTTGTAGCAGTGGTGGCCTTGCCTTTGGTAGGAATAGCAATTACTTTCCCCTTGGTATCCTTTAACTTCATGGTCTTAGGGGGAATCATAGTGATAGAACAAAGAGGAAGTTAAAACAAGAAATTGAGAAGAAATATAAATAAGGAAAAATAGAATACACTAAAAATGCAGAGAATTGCATAAAAATTGTAGTAGAGGAAGATTGTAAATTGTTAAAATGATGCCTCAAAAGGGGTTTTATGATGGATTAATGCGCCCAATAAATGCGCTTCGTGTCACCACCCTATTGCCTCAATAGTGAATGTGATGCTCTAGAGAAACATAATTGTCCCTTTGAAACTGATGGATAAGACAAAACGGTCAAAGAAGGCATAACGTTTGAGAGAAATGTAATGTGAAAAACTAACTCTTGAATAGAAAAGTCGGCGCATCCTAGTCCTGAATAGAAATAGTCAAGATTCTAGCCACAAAATTAATGAATTTAAGTCTTTGAACTTCAATGATCAATTTGACCCTCCAGGTTCTCTCCAGCCACACTCCTTAAGTGTAAGCACTCTTGGGTTTGGCAAAGTAAAGGGGGTCACAAATATAGGCCTTAGATGATCCATAAGGGCCTAGTTTCAATTGAACCAGCTTATGCACCAAAGAACCCTTCAGAGTTTGAAGCCTCCTTTGGAAGACCAAATCATGAAGGATGATTGCCTACCCTCAAAAGGCCTACCTCGCCTTCACCTAACACTTATCCCAAATATACAAAAGGGAAGTCACATCCACATCCCATCCTAGAACCAAGGGGCTAATCCCCTCGTGACACTGGCCCATTTGCATAGTATCCTCTCAATCTATAAATAAAGGGTTCCACCTACTATTCATGAGTAATCTCACTATTACTCATTCATTATAAACTTTTAACTCTTTTTTTCTTCAACTGAGGGTTATCGCGTCATTCAGTAATCTCATTAAGCGTCAGAGGGTTATCGCGGGACACCCCATTTGGCACTCTAACCATGTTTTCTACATTAGTCTCATCCAGTCTCAATCAGGAAACAATATTTTCAATAAAGAGGAACAAACACCTCTATCAATTTCCATCCATGATTTTTCTTTTAGATCTTAGAATAGTGAAACTATGCTAAGTCCATTGTTATCTTTAAGGGTAACATATTACAAATCTCAGCCTGAAGTGCCTAACCACTTGTAACAAATAATTTAACTTAGTTTTGAATAGATTCAGAAGCATCCATATGTGGTTTAGGTTCAAGATTATCACATCCCACAAATCCTCTACCTCTTTCTTCTCAAACATATCATCAACATTGTATCTCTTCACTCATTTGGTCTTCCTTCATCCTCAAAACTCATTATTTCATTAAGTATTTAAACCTAAACTATATAGCAGTACCTCCATTTCACTTTGTTTGGTTAAATCTTTGGAATTGGATTTGATTCTTTCTCCATTTCCATAGAAATGAAAAGAGATAGCACTAATGATTTATCAAGCACCAGGAGAGATGCTAGAAAATGAAATTTATTTAATTTTAATTATTAGTAGTGCTAGGGCACCAACAAATTACTTGTAATAACATATACACTTCACTCGAATAATTTCCTTTACATTAATAACCAAATAGTAATACCAGTTAGGTGAAATTAAAAAAATACCTTGTGATTTAAGTTAATTACAAATATAGGTCTATGAATTTTTTTTTTTTAAAAAGAGGGTATGTATTTTATTATGTTAAGGGCTAGTGGTTTAAAAAGTACCTTATGAATTAGGCTAGTTGTAAATAAGTACATTGCGGTTTAGAGTATTTTTTAAATAGGTGGCTTATAGTTTAGGCCTCTTAAAAATTTAGAACTAGCTTGGATATATGTGTCACTATGTGATTGGCTCTTGTGTGCTACATCTTCACCCACTAATGGATGTCTTAAAATGCTATTAGAATAAACCACTTATCTTTTTTTAAAAAAAAAAATTGGCAAACCTCTATTTATAATTGGCCTAAATCACATGAGTTTTCTTTTAGAAATTTCCCTACCAATTATATATCAAACATTTGGTATTTAGCCATCATAAATAATTACAATGGTAACAATTGTACACCTTGCTAACACATGCATATATAAATTGAACAATATGCCCGAGTTGGATGTAAAATAAAAGAGAACTTAAGATTTTCTTTTTTCTATTTTTTTTATAGCAATAGTCAATTTTATTAATGATGATTATAATTATAGGGAAAAAACTTATGATTTTGCCAACTATGGAAAGCCATAAGGCTAGCCCAATGCAACTGAAAGAAAAATCATACGTGAAAAAACCTCTAAACTGATTGCAAGAATTTAGTTGAGATTGAAGTAATCATCTTCAACTGAGTTACATACTATACAATGAAAACAAACAAACTGAAAACTTAACATCCAACTATAGCACCTTCAAACAGGATCTATGCTAAACCTACAAACTAAAACAATTAAAGCACAACCAAATCAAATAAAAAAAAAACATCAATCCCTGCATAGAAATCCTAGGGATACTGAAACCTAAAAATGCATTGAAGACAGAATGAAACAAACAACCCAAATAGAGATATAAAAAAACCCACATATGACAATATCTATAAAGTTGTAAACTACCAAAATGAAAGCTAAAACATGCCTATACTAGACAAATACACAATATTCAAAGTCCAATCTAGAAGCATTACTCCATATAATATTCCAAATACCTAATAGAAATCATCATTCAAAAAAAGATGAATCAACACTTAAGTAACAAGGCTGAGAAATTCTGAATTTTACCTCACTAAGCTCAAAAATGAACCTACAAAACCAAGCAAAAGTAAAACCTTACAAACCAACTAAACCTTTCACAAATAAGGGAAAGCATCATCAATCTGAGAAGACCTTGATCTAACTCCGATAGTCGCAACTAAAATCACACGTTTGAAACCTTTAATGAAAATCCTTTTAACAAGAAGAAAAATGGAGAAACTCCTAATAATAGATAGACAGAGATGGAGAGGCTAGAAAATAGAAAGCAGCATCATGGCAACGATAAGGGGAGAAGGAAAGAGAGTGTATTTCTTATTAGAATAATGAGAAGGAGAAAAGGACATAAGAACAAAACCTGATTAGACTAGGCAAAGGCTGACAGGGGAAGAAAAGAGTTAGACAGTGAGGAAGGGGAAGAGTTTGATGGCAGGGAAGGGGAAGGGTTGACGACCAAGGTTATGCAGAATGAAGAGAGAGTGTTTTTCTTTTTTTCCTCATCAATGCTTCTTTAGAGATTTGCTTTTTGTTTTCTTTGAAATTTTTTTTAGATTAATTATAAAAACAATAATGAACTATAGTAGAGATTGTAGATTTAGTAAGAACTTTTTATTTTGGCGATACAAGATACAAACTTTAAGTTTTTGACAAAATTGAATATCTGACCAGAGTCCCAATTTTTTTGTGATTGAGATTAATGTGGCATTTCTTTTTTTTTTCCTATTTATTTTTTAATACTTAAGAATTTTTAGACCATAAAAATTTATTATTGTATGTTAATTTTTAACCCTATATCAAATTATTTTTTTTTAGAAAAACATAAGAGCATTGTCATGTCTCTTATGGTCACTAGAAAAATTGGGATTTCAGCCACATCAATTGTTTCCAAAAAACTAAAGTTCGTACTTTTAATTACCAACATAAAAAGTTCATACAAAATTTAAAATTTTTCTATAATTGATAGTTTTTATTTTATTTTTTGTAATTAACACTTTTTTATATAAACAACTTGACAAAAGAATTATTATATTTGTATTGTTATTTTTTCTATAAATAAAAAGTTGTTAGGAAAAACAATTCAAATAATAGTTATTATAATAATGGGAACTAAGTTTTAGTGTAGTTCAGAATAAGCCTACTCCACCAAATAAATTCACTAATTAATCAATAAATACAATCATTAATTTGATTTAAATGTTCTCCAACATGCACTTTGTACCTCACTGCACTATTTTGAATAAGCATTGAGTCTCTACTTCAATCTCTATTATAATCAAATTTATAACTACATTATAATATTAATAATATATACATATATTTACACTACAAATTTAAATTCAAATCCAATTAGTACACTACAATATTAATTTTAATCCAACTTCTACATAATAACTATCTTTCCATCATTAATTAGTTAAACCTTTTTTATATTAGGAATTTAAGACAAAATCCTAAGAAATCTCATCATTAACTCAAACTCTATAAATCTTTAATTCTTCAACTCATTGCAGCCATCAAGAATCATATTGTCAACCAATTTGTACAAATTTTTTCTTTCTAAATTTTCATCCTTCATGATCATAAAAATATATTGGCTAACTCTCATAACTCCACTTCTAAATGAATATCTTTAACCCAATAAATCCAATTTACTAAAGAAAATTAAATTCCTATTGAACTTAGGAACATATCTTACATCACCTAAAGTTCTCACACTACCATTATATAATTTGATTTTCACTTGACTAATACCATCAATCTTAACCTTCTAATCATTTTGATAGTTTCACATGTTCATATTTACAAGTTTTAATTATGTCAAATTAGTCTTTATTCAAGAAAATATGGAAGATGCAAGCAAAATCCAAGAATTATTTCCATTTTCCTTTCCAATAACCATATCAACAACAAGCTCATCAGTTTAAAAAATATCATCATCTTGAATAGCAATATGTACACAATAATTCTTTTTAACTTCATTCTTAGATCCTTACCATGACTTTTATTCAATTTATTTAATTATGTAAGTTCTTATTGTTAAGATTTCAAGAGTGCTAAAAATCCCACATCGGAAAAAGATGGGATTGAAGAGAGATATATAATTGGGAAGGACCCATAAACTCAATGCCTTAAGGTTTTGGGTTGGATTGCGGTGTCAAGCCCATAATTGTGTTCTCTCTTCAAAGCCCATGTAGAAAATCTCCCATGTCATTTTGGGCTCTCAAACCCCAACACTTCTTTCATTTTTTTTAAATTATAGTAGATGTACACATTCTCATGATAGTAATAGCATTTATTATTAGTAGAGTTTACTCATCATCTCAAACTAGAGATTGATCTACTTTTTCTTCTATCTCTTCCTCTAGAATTATTTCTACCATGATAAGAACATAATGAAAAATCTCCACATTAATTACTACTCTTTAATTCTTTTAGTTTTTTGTGTTCCAAAATAGTAGCAGTGACTTCCTACAATGTCATTAGCATCTTTCCAACTATCATTATTACTTCTAGACATTCATAAAGATAGTGCTAGAGAGGCCAAAAGATATATTGTATTATCTTTAACCTTTAAATTGAAACTAGCCAACTGTGTGGTTAAACTCCTAAATATATTAAGATGATCTCTAACATCATCACTTTCATTTCACTTTAGTATATCCAATTGTATCTTTAAAGATAATTCATAATTGACCGATTTCAACATCCAATTTTTTCATAAGCTAATTGGAGAATCTCATTCAACATGCCATACTTTAACTAGATTATACTTACAACCTTTATTGTATATCTTTCCATTCTTCATCTTTTCATATCCATGGCCTGTCGTTTTTCAAGCCTATAGTTAATCCTTTTTGTATAAGGATATCCTTCATGATACTCAGCCACAAACTAAAATTATTATTCCCATAAAAATGCTCCACCTCAAACTTTAATCTTATAATTTCCATAACAATTTATTCCAAACCAATGACCTAATACCACTTGCTAAAAAAACAACTTAAACACTAATATAATAGTTGAAATTAAATTATAATGTGGTTCAACATAAGCTTACTCCACTACATAAATATTCCAATTAATCATCAAATACATTTACTAATTTAATATAAAGACCATATATCCATGCACTTTATATCTTAATACACTATTTTGGCATAGCAATAATCTTCTACTAAAACCTCTACTATGATCAATCCCATAACTATATTAAAATCTTAACTACACATACTATATATAAATTACTAATTTAAATATAAATCCAATTTGGATACAACAATATCTTATTTTCATACTAGTTTTACTTGGTAACTACTATTTCATTATTAATTAGACAAATCCTTTTGAGATGAAAACCTAACGACATTCGTAGTCCGATCACCCAATAATAATTTAATGATTATAAAAAATTTAGGATAAGAGTAGCAATGACATAGATTACCGTTTTTCTACAAGAATTTATTTCAAATAGAGTCGAAATTATTCATTTTTTTATATGTGGGAATGGAAATAAGGATGGTGATATTTCCTTTTTATTAGAAAGGATAAGATAAAAATAGATAATGTATTCATCTTATAGGAATTGTAGTCTCTAACACCTGATAGATATAACTTCTTTAATATGAGCATTTCTAACAAGTTTCTTTAAAATTAAGAGCATATTTTGTAGAACAGAGAATATATTCAGATATAAAGAGCAAAATGAGTTATTTAACTTTAATAGACTCTTGATATTTAAATTCTTCACTTTATTTTTTCTTCTAAGAAAGTGAAATAGTATAGTGGAAACAGAGAGAAAGAAATAAAAACCCTTTTTATTATAGAAGTATAATGATATAATGGGAAGAAAGAGAACTTTTGCCTAAAAAGTGTAAATAGTGAAGTTGGAGTTTGTGAATGTAGAGAGACAAGTTCACTCTTTACTAGATAATTAAAAATTATAGAGTGTATTGGAGTCCTTTTTTTTTATTTTTTATTTTTATAGATATTTAAAATAGAGAATTTATGTGAAATAAAATTAATATTTAACATAAGTATTATGATTTCTAATTTTACCATTATTTTATTAATAATTCTCTCAAATCATATACTTGTGAATTTTAAATTACGAACTTTTCTGTATAAATTTAATTTTATCATAAGCTATCATTTTTTAAGTTCTATAAATATAAGAAATATGTAAGTGATGTAAAATATATTTGTAGAAACTAATAAAAATTTTCAAATTAGACTACAAATTTTTGTGGGTATGGGAATACTACTATAAGTATGTCAAAGCACAAATTAGTTCAAGTCAATACTCAGGTAAGAATCATTACCATATCATGCACTTTGTACCTCACTGCACTATTTTGGATTAACATTGAGTTTCTACATCAATATCTAATATAATCAATCTGATAACTACATTATAATATCAATAACATACACATATTTACACTACTAATTGAAATTCAAATAATATTAATTTAAATCCAAATTTTACTTAGTAACTATCTTTCCATCATTAATTAGATAAACCCTTTTTAAATTAGGAATTTAAGATAAAATCCTAACAAATCTCATCATTAACTCAAACTCTATAAATCTTTAATTCATTAACTCATTATAGCCATGAAGAATTGTATTATCGACCAATCTATACAAATTTTTTCTTTCTAACTTTTCATCATTTATGATCATAAAGATATCTTGGCTAACTCTCATAACTCCACTTCTTAAAGAATATCTTTAACCCAATAGATCCAACTTAAGAAAATTAAATTCCTTTTGAACTTAGGAACATATCTCACATCACTTAAACTTATTACACTACCATTATATAATTTTTTTTTCACTTGACTAATACCATCAATCTGAACCTTCTTATCATTAAATAGTTTCATATATTCATGTTTACGATTTTTAATTATGTCAAATTAGTCTTTCTTTTAGAAAATATGAAAGATGCAAGTAAAATCCATCACACACTAATCACACAGTAGATCCTTTCCATTTTTCTTTCTAAACACCATATTAACATTATGCACTTTAGTCTCACAAATATCATCATCTTGAATAGAAAGATTTACATAACCATTCTTTGTAACTTCAATTATATAACCCCACCACGACTCATATGAAATTCATTCAATTCTGTAAGTTCTTCTTTCAACTTTTTAAAATTATATTAGATGTGCACCTTCTCATGATAGTAATATCATTATTTATCAATAGAGTCCACTCATCATCTCAAACTTGAGATTGATATACATTTTCTTCCATTTCTTCCTCTAGAAGTTTTTCTACCATTACAAGAACATATTAAAAAGTCTCCACATTTATTACCACTCTTTAATTCTTTTAGTTTTTCGTGTTCCAAAATAGCAATAGTAACTTCCTTCACTATTATTGACTTCTTTCCAACTGTCATTATTATTTCCAGACTTTCATAAAGATCGTGCTAGAGAGACCAAAAGTATTATTGGATTAACTTAAATCCTTACATTGAAACTAGCAAACTTAGTGGTTAAACTCCTAAATTTATTAAGATTACTGCTAACATCATTACTTTCTTTTATCTTTAGTACATCCAATTCTATTTTTAAATATAATTCATTGTTGAGGGATTTCAACATCCAATTTCTTTCATAAGCTAATTGGAAAATCTCTTTCAACACGTCATACTTCTACTAGATTATATTTATAGCCCTTATTGGAAATCTTTCCATTCTTCATCTTTTCATATCAATGGCTTGTTTTTTTTTCAAACCTATATTTAATCATTGTTGTACATGGATATTCATTATGATACTCTACCATAAACTAAAATTATTCTTCCTATAAAAATGCTCCCCCTCAAACTTTAATCTTATCATTTCCATAACTTTTTACTTCTAAAAAAATGACCTAATACCACTTGCTAAAAAAACCCCCCAAACTCAATTAATATAATAGTTGAAATTCAATTATAATATGGTTCATAAGCCTACTCCACTATACAAATCTTCCAACTAATCTTTAAATACAATTACTAATTTAATATAAAGGCCATATATCCATGCACTTTATATCTCTATACACTATTTTGGCTTAACAATTAGCTTTTACTACAACCTCTACTATGATCAATCCCATAACTATATTATAATCATAATAACACATACCTATATATGAACTACTAATTTAAATCTAAATCCAATTTGGATACACCAATATCTTATTTCAATACTAGTTTTACTTGGTAACTACTATTTCATTATTAATTAAACAAATCCTTTTGAGATAAGAATTTGAGATAAAATCCTAACGATAGTCTTTATCCAATCACCCAATAATAAATTAATGATTACAAAAGACTTAGGATAAGAGTAGTAATGTCATAAATTTCCTTTTTCTACCTGATTTTATTTCAAATAGAGTGGAAATTATTCAATATTTTATATGTGGGAATATAAATAAGGATGATGATATTTCTTTTTCATTAAAAAGGATAAGATAAAAATAGAGAATGGCATCTTATAAGAAATGTAGTCTACAACACCTGATAGAAATAACTTCTTTAATATGAACATTTCTAACAATTTTCTTTAAAATAAAGAGTGTATATTGCTGAAATGAGAATATCATCAGATATAAAGCACAAAATGAGTTATTTAATTTTAAAGACTCTTGATATTTAAGTTTTACATTTTATTTTTTCTTCAAATAAAGTGAAATGGGTTATTTAATTCTAATAGAGTGAAATAATATAGTGGAAAAAAAGGGAAAGAAAAAAAAAACTTTTTTAATATAGAAGTTTAAACCCTCAATTTTGCACTTCCAGCATCACCGGTTGCCTCATGGATCTCAACTAGACTTAAAAGTTTAGGAACAGAGCGAGGGTCAAGGAGGAAGTGTCCCTTGCTGCATCACAAGCAGCTCCTTAAATGAAAGTTTTAAATTACAAAGTTTACATGGAAAATTATACATACCAGACATAATCTAAAGGAAAATCCCATATTTTTAGACAATTAAATCTGGCCCATAAATACGTGCCTATAGCATCAAACCGTGCTCAACTCATATCTCAAACGGACATTGAAAATTCAAATAATTGAATTGAATCAGACTGAACCTGGAATGCAAATCAGGTGCATAGGCCAAGTTCCTGGCTCATTCACTAAGAAACTTGCATATGCATCAATTGACTGGCACATGCGCTAGCTGATTGGCACACACACTAGTTGCTTAGTGCATGCACCAGCTATCTGGCGCACCAATTTCCATACTTTTCTAGCTCTATTTCTTTATAAATAGAACCTTCGAGTCACCATTTAGAATAAATTTTGATTCCAAACCTCTACCAATGTTTTCCTCGAAATATCTACAAATGCCGAAACTCTACTCAAATTCCGACTGAAACACCAAACTTCTAAAGTCCAGTCCCAATTCACATCCAAATTTCAAAATCATCTTCAAATCAGTTCTCTGACATTCCTTTTTGAGCACAAGAGAGACTCATTTTGGCCTCATCAAACTATCTGGAGCTCCAGTTCCACGGTCTAGAAAGCCAAAGGTAATACATTGAAAGGGTAACGTATTCTATTTGGTTTTGAATTAAAGCCCTAAAATCTTACTTTGGCAAATTCACATATTCAAAAAACTTTTTTAATCAAAACCTGAACCAATTAATGACTTATCTAGTTAATTCTTTAAAAATTAAAATTAATTAGCTTTTGGATAAACAACCACCAACCCACTTTTCATAACAACCCTACCCTTCATAGGAAGGGAGAATTACGTGGAGTTTGATTCCCATTCAAAGGGATACGACAGTAAGCTATTCAAATGCTTAAACTCCACATTTCTAAATTTCCTTTTTATTTTATTTCAATTTATTGTTTGTATTTTGTTATAATTAGACCATTTGTTCTATTTCCATTATTTTGTGTAATCTGTTGTTGGCGAATGTGTGCCTTTCTCAGATCCTTTAGGCTGGAGAAAGGATCCCTTTATGATTTTATTATTTTTTTATGTAATTTTATTTATTTATCACTTTATTCCTTTTAGATCTACTATTGGTGATGTGTGCCTTCCCTAGTACCCTTTCGGGCTAGAGGAAGGACTCCTATCTATCATTTTATCAGTTTTATCGCTTTTACATTAATATTGTCATTCATTCTATATAACTATCCATGCATCATTGTGGTATGCTTTATTTTATTCATGCACCACGTCGATATGCCTTGCATACACAAAAACCAATTTTAACCAAAATCATATGAGGTTTTTATGCCAAAAATCATTAAAGAAAAACATGTTATTTTTCTAACATTAAGATTTTCTAGAATAATTTAAGGAAGTGAATTGTTTTCTAAATTGACATTTTGTATCAATCTCGAGTCCCGAATTCACCTTAGTTTCGAGGCTCGCCTTTTCCTAAAAGTTGGAAAAAATATCGCTTTTCAAAAATGGAGTTATTTGGTTTCTCAATTACCTCAAAAATTAAATGATTTTCTAAAAATTAAGTGGTGACTCACTTACTCACATGTACACCCAATGGACTTATAAGGGAGTTCTCCTAAAGTGAGACTTGACAAAACTCAATGCCATGTGCAATCTAACTTCATGCAGTTGGTTTACTTGAGCTAGAAATTCCAAGGCACGCTAGTGCGACACATTGGTTTAGGTGGGGCCTCACAGCTGGTGACTCCACTGCGGATGTTTTAATACTGACAAAAGCTAAGTGGGTTATTTTTGATAGAAACATTTTTGGGCTAAAAATCATATAGAATTGGTTTCATGCATCACTTCAAATGCACCACTATACTTAGGTAAACATGGATAAAAAGTAGCATCTAGTGATCTTCCCTCCTTAGGATTGCTTTGCCAATAGTGAAATCATATAACCCAAGGCGTATCCATTAATCCTTTCAGCTGGGATAATGAGATTTCATGTAACTTTTGGACACATGCAAATCTCTTTGATTCTCATGTAGTTAGGTATATCGCACCTTTAGTCATTGGGTAACCTTTCAAACTACCAACCTTCATGTAATTATTAGAGTTGACTATAGGTCCCATGTACCCTAAAACTCTAAATATAACTCTGTCATCATGAAACCATTTTAAATTCCTGCATACATGCATGCATGCATCATGCCATCACGAACTTGAACAAGGTTAAATCCTTTTTCCATAGCCAAAATCAAACACTATCTCGAATTGTGTCTTTGTACCAAAGTCTATTGTGGCTATGTAAAATTGCCAATACCCCATTTTCTTTGTCTACCTTAAAGGTAACCATGTCTAATGCCGGAGAAGTTCCCAACCCCACTGCTGCTAATGCCATTACTCCACCTACTGACTTCGTTGCTATGCTAGCTGATGCATTCAAGAAGAAATAAGAGACCATAACTACCATGATGCAAGCCTAAGAATAAACAATCTGGGTAAGGTCCAAGCAATGATGGCTCAAGTTGGGGTCTAGCCGACCCATAATGCATCTACCTCCTCTGATTTAGGTAAGGCTCCCATGGTAGAAACAATTGCCCCTCTCATGGGTCCTTTCCAAAAGGGGGCTTAAGACCATCCTCTCCTAAAGGTAATGGACAAAAAGTACAAGGAGATTCAGAAAACTCTGAGTACAATCATGAAAAAAGATGACATTGTGGATGTCAAGTCTTTGAGCCTTTTCACCAATGTAAGGCTACCTTCAAAGTTTAAAATGCCTAACTTTGAAATGTTTGATGGCATAACATATCTTAAAATCCATCTCAAAATCTATGATGGTGCCCTTCGCCCCTTGGGTGTGAAGGGTGAGCTCCTCACTCAACTATTCCAAAAATCACTTTCTAATGTTGCCCTTAAATGGTTTATAGAACTGGATGATTCCTAAAAATGGACCAGGGAATCCATTTGTTACATTTTGGTAAATAAATACAATTATAATGATGAAATCGATATCACAAGAAGAATCTTGAAACCACTAAGCAAAATTCCAAAGAAACCTTTTCCTCATTCATGACGAGGTGGAGGAAGAAAGCTTCACAAATGGTAGACAAACCAATGAAATATGAATAATTCGATATGGTTATTAAAAATTTGCTCCCTATGTATCGAGATAGACTAATCACACAATACCTACCAAGTTTTAAGGAACTTATTCCCACTCTCTCCTGAATCAAAGACACAATTCATGTTGGATCTAAAGATCTAAAGTATCTTCCATTCTTAGTTTTGAAGACTTTTATGATGAGGAACCATTACCTAAGGATTACCAATCAATCCATTTAGAAGATTACATAGAACATGGATTCTTCGATGAAGATACATTCTTGTCTGATAAAGGGGAATACTAATCCTGCCACCTTGATCCACCTGACTACTGAGAAGCCCAATAACTGGTCCCTTGAATAAAGCCTAGACCTGTTAGATTATGAAATAGAAGATGAATATGAAAAGTCTTCATGAGCCAGAGTCAGCTAAACTCAAATTGTTTGAGTCTAAAAAACTTTATGTCCTCCATCCCTTACTCTCAAGTTGCCAATTTGATATAACCATGACTTGTCCCTTTTGAGGCCGAATAAAATGAACAAGTTTTTATAGTCATATTTCTTTATGATCTTTTAATGTTTCAACTAGTGAATATGAGTTAATCAATCACAAAAAGAGAATAAAAAAATAAAATCAAATAACTAATGTTGTTAATGAAGCCCATTTCAAAAACACAGCACTCATTTGCATATTCATGCTCAAATAGGTCTAGTAAAAAGAAAAGCATCACAGAGTTTAAATATGGCTTCACGGTCTTGATCCAAACATC
>CAOJBK010690132.1:0-19312 GCA_948294925.1 Codiaeum variegatum | reverse complement strand
GAGATGAAGATGTATGCACTAATGTTGTTTTGAGCCAACTACAACAGCAATTTGCTCTCAAAATTCTGGGTAAACCAACCTATTTCTTAGGTGTTGAAGTGAATTATCAAGCTGGTGGTCTATTGATTTTTTGTCTAAAATGAAGATGCAAGAAGCCAAGGCCATCCCCACACCAGCAAATTCAGCCGATAAACTTTTTATTTATCATGGTGAGCCATTTTCAGATCCTACACGTTATATATGTACTGTTGGAATGTTGCAATACTTGAGTATCACTCGGCCTGACTTAGCATTTGTTGTTAACAAAGTAAGTTAGTTTATGCATAATCCCAAAGTTCCACATTGGTGTGCTGTTAAACGTATATTATGATATTTGCACAACACAATGGATTTTGGCCTGTTCCCTAAGAAGTCTTCTTCTAACCTTATACAAGGTTACACAGATGTTGATTGGGGTGGATCAATTGATGATCGTAAATCTACAACATGTTATGCTGTCTTTGTTGGTGATAATTTAATTTCTTGGAGTTCTCGTAAGCAACGAACAGTTGCAAGGTCATCTACAGAAGCAAAATATTGAGCTAAATTGCTTGGTTGCAATCGTTAATGAATGAAATTGGTTTTGTTGTTCCTTGTACACCAAAGGTATGGAGTGATAATTTAAGTACTACATACCTTATTGTTAATCCAATTTTCAACTTTAGAGCCAAGCACTTGGAGATAGATTTTCACTTTGTCAGAAATAAAGTTACCAATAAAGATATTCAAGTGAACTACCTCTCTTCTAAAGACCAACTTGCTGATGTCTTAACTAAAGCTCTTAGTTAAGGGCGTTTTCTATTCCTAAGAGACAAGTTGACCATTTGTCCCAAACTAGTTCAACTTGAGGGGGAGTGAAAGGAAGACGTAATATATTCTAATTGTATCATACTTAGAACTCTATCTTTTATAAATTTGTTAATTAGTTAGGATTAGATTAGAGTATATTTTTATATTTTAAATATCTTATAATCTGATTATGTACAAAATATATATATATATATATTGTACAAATATACAATAAAAATTGCTTTTTGCAAATCTAACTTTACAAGCTCAAGTTCTATCAAGGTGTTAGTGTGTATACTAATGCTTTAGAAAGTCAAACCCTTATACATAAATGCCAAATGGTAATTCTATGAACGCATAAAAACAGTAATAAAATTTCAGGCAAAAAAGAAATAATAATAATAATAATAATAATAATAATAATAATAATAATTCACTGCAATAAGATGTCTAAATTGCAAATAAAATAAAGATAAATGGTAAATTTATGAATTAATAATCACTTATTATATAATTAAATAGATAATAAGAAAAATAGAGGGTGATTTCATATTAAAATAATTAAAAATCACCAGTCTTCACTTGATGAAGAAGGTGGTAGCTAAAGAAGAGTTAAGCAAAAGAAATTAGGATTATTCTTATTTAATTTTAAAAAAAAATTAAAAAGTCATTATGTCATAAAATAATTCAGTTAAAAAAATTTTTCTATAATTATTAATTAAAATTTAATTTTTTAAAAAGTAATTAGTGCGATGTATAATGATGGATGATTAAAAATTCCCACTAAATCATAAACAACATTGATGAAACCTACCAATAACTGTAGAAAACTTCCCGCATAAAATAATTCCACTTTACATAAGCATATTCCTTTAGTTTTTTTTAGCCATGAACAAAAGCATATTCCTTAAATTGTGCCGTTATTACATCTTCAGGCAAAGCCTATTCATTACCCCTTATTACAAAGTAAAATAATCAACCTATCGTTATGCCCTTATTATTAAAATTGCTTAACTTTGTGAAAATAACCCCCATGTGCAGATACTCACTTTGACTAGAGTTGAGTATGGTCCGGTTCAAGTCGGTACTGAAATAAGTACCAGTATCCTACTAAATTAATTTTTTAGTATAGTTTTCACTTAAAGTATCAAAATTTTTATAGTACAGTATTAAAACGGTTTGATACTTGTTCAGTACCGTTCTTCGGTATTTTGATTCGGGTAAATATTCCTAAATAATACACTTATTATTTGAATTTCAATATATTTATTAAAGCTTATGTATAAAATTAATATAACAATAAGTCTAGTTTATATGTATAATGAATTAAAATAATGAATTTTAATGGTTTTATATAAATATCAATTAATGGATTAATGATCAATTTGTTCCCTGAACTTTTCAGAAAAGTCCAATTAAAGATAAAATCAATTTTTTGACCAATTTAGTCCTTTACCTTTTAGTTTAAAGTCAAATCACTACAATTCTATTTAAATAAATATGTTTTTAACTTTTTATTTTTAAATTACTTGATAATATTTTAATGGAATTGAAGCAATTTGACTTAAAACTAAAAGTTGGAGAACTAAATTATCCCAAAAGTTGATTTTGTCTTTAATTGGACTTTTATAAAAAGTTTCGGAGGTAAATTGACCATTAATCCTCAATTGATTGATATAATATACACGTTTAATTAATATGTAAATTGGGCCTAAAATTTATATTTTAACGATTTTACATGTATATCTATTAATTAATATTATAAATATATATAATATTACGTTAATATTTGGTTTGGTACCAGTACTTTCGGACCAATACAATAAAATTCAGTTCGGCACGATTCTCAATTCGAATATAAGATAAGAACCAATACCGTACCAAATTAAAAATTTCAGTACTGTTCTCCCTAAAGTACCCAAATTTTCACCATAAAGTACTAAATCGGTTCAACACTTCAACCCAATTCGATATTTGGATTAGTCTTTCAAGTTTTATTCCCACAATGGGAAATTTCGTGGCAACAACTGATGTTGAAGATGAATTGCAAGTCTATCTTTAGAAATAAAAGCTCATATCTTAGTTCTATATTATTGATTATTGCATAACCAATACTAGCTACCTAATCTTTAATGGTTAGTTGCTCGAAGAATGCATTGTGATCCTTCACCTAAAGATGTAGTAGTTTGTGGATTTTTTTTTTGGCAAAATGCATTAAGAAGCCCTTCAACTTTGGTATTTTATTGTATTGAGTTTTTGAACTTTGATTGTATTGCATTAAACCCTTTAACATTCATTTTATATTGTATTATGGACTTTTTTTACTAAAAATAGTAAAGGGTTCAATAGAATACAACTAAAGTTTAATGGCTCAATAAAATATAAAATAGATTGTAAAAAGTTTAATAAAACATAAAATATATGTTAAAGGGCTCAATAAAATATGAAGTATTTGTTAAAGGGCTCAATACAACACAATCAAAGTTTAGGGACTCAATAAAATAAAACGTTAAAGGGACTTTTAATTCTATTTGAGTTTGTTTGATTATGCCAACTTTATTGCATACTATTTTATAGTAATTTATTTATTTATTTTGCCATGAAAGAATTCACTTCATTCCATATCAGGCAAAACAATACAATCCACTCCCTCGGGAGGATTAACATACTAGTTTGCGAGGCCCCATTTGAGCCCGTAGGATTTTTCCGCGCGCTTTCGAATTTATGGCTCAAGAAAACTGATCACGTGGGATAAAATTTCTTATGGCGTCGCGGTTATGATAAATCCCACGTTGATACACTCCACATGTGCTCATTGGTGTGCACTTATGATGTGTTAGAGTCACCACTTAATCTTTTAAAAAAAAAACTATTTTCCTTATGTTATTTAAGAAACCTATTTGAACTCCATATAGAAAATCCGTTATTTTAACCAATTATTTTAGAAAAGGCTAGCTCATGAACAATAGTTGGGTTCAGAGATTCATGATTTGATAAAAAAGTTCAAACAAAAAATTCCAATTCTAAAAAGTTTTGGCTTACGAAAACATGCATAGTTTTAGTTTAAATTTTGGTTTTATGTATGCATGGCATACTTCATGATGAATGAACAATTTAAAGCATGCCAAATGTGATGCATGAGCAGATATTCATGTGAATGACAATCATGAAAAGAAAAAAATGATACAGGAAAACTAAGCAGGGGTCCCTCCTCTAGCTTGAAAAAGTTTTAGGGAAGGCATACATCCCTAATAAATGAAATAATAAAGAAAAACGAAAATAAAATAATTACATTGCAAACATCGCAAACATCACAAACATAAGAGATCATTTCTCCAGTCCACACAGAATTGGAAAAGGCACACATTCCCCAAATTAATTACAAATCCAAATGGAAAAATAATACAAGTAATAGCAACAATAATAAAACAAATAATAAAAACAAAAATAATAAAATAAATAAATAAAATAAAAAGGGAAAAACAAAGAAAAATACATTTTGAAGTTGAAGCAGTTTGAAAAGACTTACCGGTATATCCCTTTGAATGAGAATCAAAACTCACACCATTCTTCCTTCTCACGAAGGGTGGGGTTGATCTAAAAATAGTGGGTTGGTAGTTTGGTTGGTTCAGAAGCTAATTCATTTTATTATTTAAAAGAATTAATTGTTCTGATAATTAATCAATTATGATTCTGATTAATAAAAACTGATTTTGATTAGTGAAATTGCCTAGTTTTTTATAGGACTTTAATGTGATCATTTTTGAATAAAATGATTTTGATAGTGTAAAACTGCATTGTCAATATTAAGAGCTTTATTCAGAACCAAAGAGAACAGAAATAATGTACTAGTGTTTACCTTTAGCTTACGAGATTTTGGAATTGGTTGATTAGACATCTTGATGAACCCTAAATGTGTCTTCATTGTGTTCGGAGAGGATTGTTTTGGTCTATCTGGAGTGTGACTGATGGATTTTGAACCATTTGACTGTTTCTAGTAAAGTTTTAATGTTTTGGAGTGTGTATGGGTGTTTCTGGTGTCTATAGAAGGTATGGAAGTTCGGGGAAGTGCATCTGAAAGTTTGGAAAAGAATCCTCAAAACTGACCCAAGGGGTCGAATTTATAGAAAATCGTGTCGAAAAATTCGAAAAAATTGAGACTTGTGCGTTTAAGGCCAAATGCGTGCGTTTTGGGTTTCGCAGTTGTGTTTAGCTTTAAACGCATGTGTTTGGGCTTTGGCTTATGTGTTTAAGCCCAAATGCATGGGCCTGATTCTCTGGGACTGGTTTAGTCTGATTCGATTTGATTTTTTTTTATTTTCTAGGTCCGTTCGAGGTTTGATTTGAGCGTGGTTTGAACCGTTAGGCTAGTATTGATGGGCCATATTTTATGGTGTAAAAATTAGGGTTCACATAGTTAGGAACCAGTTTATCAGAAATGACCAAAATTGCTATACAATGAGCTAGCCTATTAGCCTTTTTACTAATCCAATTACAATTGAAATAATTAAATTGGGATAAAAAATTCCTTATCAAATCTATTATGGCTTGCAATGGCTATAATGGTTGAATGTTCTTATTGCATATACCATTGATTAAGGTTAAGCAGTCAGATTCAATCTGGAATCTAGGGAAACCCTCCTTTATAGCAATCATTATAGCCAAGTATAAATCCTCAATTTTAGCAACAGAAGCTGAAAGTGCTTTGAACTTCTTGGTTATACCATAAACAATTGAGCTAGAGCTATTCTTCTGAACCACAACAGTAGCTGCCATTTTTGAGTTATCATTAAAGGTTGCATCATAGTTGGCCTTCAAAAAAGTAATTGGAGGAGGTATCAATTTTAAAACTCTGCTACTTGTTTGAACCTGTGTCTGTTTGATTAATTCAGTTACACTTTTCTCCTCAACTACAGATCTTTCAAAGCTAACTACCTTTAAAGGATTTTGGTGATTACATTTGAAGATTTGACAGTTCTTGTCCTTCCATATTCCCTATATTAAACCTGCAATCTTTTAAGAACCTTTATCAATGTCATTGTCTTTGAACAATTTAAGGAGAAAGAGCCAACATTCTGCAATATTTTGCACTAAAATATTATCAACACGAATACACTATTCATAAGCATAACAGATAGACATGGTATGAGGACATTTAACAAGAACATGCAATGTATCTTTAGATGCAACATGACAAATATCACACAAATTAGAATCAATGATATGCCTTTTAAATAGATTATATTTAGTTGCTAAGGCATCAAAGAAAGCTTTCCATAAGAAGGTGGCTAGTTTGGGAACTAAATTCCCTCTCTATATGGAATGCCATAATTGAGAATTATTAGTTAGAGGCAAGGATGAGTCATGTGACTTAGAAGCTTCTTCATTCCTTTGTTTAATGCTGAGGGCTCCATAACTAGACTTGGCAGTAAAATCTCTTGCTTTAGAATGATTGCAGACTCATCTATCTTTCATTTCTTAACCTTCAGGTTTAATAATTAAAATTTTCTCCACTTCCATAGTTGTGAATCAGGATTAAAGAAGAGGGACATTCCAATCCCTACTATCTTGGATCAGATCCTCAACCCAAAAGACCTGAGCATTAAGAGGAGTTTGAGAGTAAACCTTGAATTGAGGTAGATCCTTAATCCAAATATCTAACCAAATAGTAGTTTGAGGTCCACTTTTAATCTGTTTGAGCAGACCTTCCTTTAAGAAACCCCTTTCCTTTAGAATTCCTTTCCAAGTCCATGAACTAGTACTTTTTCTACCTGAGGTCCAAAAATATGCATTCTTGAAGTATAGACCTCTATGTACTTGTGCAAGAAGGGACTGAGTTTATTGAATACTCTCTAGGTCTACTTTGTAATCAGAGCCAAACTGAAGAGCTTAAGTCTTTAAAGCCAAGCCCTCTAGCCCTTTTAGGTAATGTTAATGTGTTCCACTTCATAAGATGCGTGCCTTTCTTATCCAGATCACACTTCCACCAAAACTTAGCAACCAAGCCATTAATGTTATGGCAAAATTTATCAGGAAAAAAAGAAATAAGACATTATGTGCATTGGTGAAGCATGGAAAAATTTTTCAAGAAAAAGGAAGCAAGACAATATGTGCATTGGTGAAGCATTCAAAATAGTTTTGATTATAACTTCCCCGTGTGCATGTGACAAAAATTTATTTGTCCATGATTTGGCCTTAAGACTCATTTTTTGGATAATAAAGTCTAAAGATTTTCCATTTGATCTTTCCCAATGAATTGGCACTCCCAGGTACTGATCTTCCTTTATAGAGTTTTGAATCCCTAAAATACCTGATATGTAAGATCTCCATAGTTGGGGTGTGTTGCTACTAAAAAGGATGGAGCTTTTATGCAGATTTATTTTCTGCTAAGAAGGATGTTCATAAGACAAAATACTCTTTTTGACTTGAATTATTTTAGACTGGGATGCTTCACAAAATAATAGCAAATCATCTGCATAAATGAGGTGAGAGATGATAGGTCATGATCTACAGATTTTAAAGCCTTTATGCTTGCTTCCATCAGTTCTCTTTTGAATAAGATATAGGTAGGGGGTATAAGGGATCCCCTTGCCTAAGGCCCTTGCTGGGAAAGATGGAATCTGAAGGTTTTTCATTGGTTAACACATTATAAGACACAGTGTTGATGTATTGATGAATCCAGTGAATGAAGGTATGGTTGAAACCCATGCATGAGATGACTTTACTAATGAAATGCTAATTTAGCCTATCATAACATCCAATTTAAATCCACAATCAAATTTCTTTTTCTGATTAGATTTTTTAAAAATAATTCACAATCTCATGAAAAATCAACATATTATCAAGCATGCTCCTATCTTATAAGAAAGCTGATTAAGCTTCATTTACAAATTCAAGCAAGAATCTCTTAATTATGTTAACCAAAATTTTGGAAACAATCTTACAAAAGAAATTGCATAGCCCAATGGGCCTGAAATGGGATACTTGGGAGGCAGTTGCTTTCTTTGGAATAAGGACTATGAATGTCCTATTGATTTCTGGATGCAATCTGCCTGATTGAAAAAAGTTTGACACCATTGCAAAGACTTCCTCTTTAATTATACTCCAGTTTTTGTGATAGAAAGTGCCTGAAACTCCACCTAGTATAGGGGCCCTGTGTTCTCCTAATTCAAAAACACTTACTTCAATCTCCTTAATATGAATTGGTTTTATAAGGAAGTGATTCATTTCATTAGAAATAATAAGCCTAACTATTTTTTCAATTTCCTCCAAATTCCCATTAGGCTCTGCGAAATATAGAGTATGGAAATAATTGAAAATTTCCTCCCTTATTTCCTCCTGACAACTAATGCATGGAAATAATTTCTATGGCTTCTTCTTCAGTGTAATAATCAGGCTTTGTTGCTTGTGTTGAACTACTGTAGAGTGCAAATATTTAGTGTTCTTTTCCCCATCAGCGAGCCATTGAATTTTGGATATTTATTTCTAAAAGCACTCCTCCAAGCTCCAAAGGGAATTGATCTCATTGAGAATCTTCTCCTTAGATTCTTTGTCAAATAGGCCTCTGTGTAGACTCAATAATTATTCCAGTTGAAGGGAAAGGGCCTCTATTCTCTCTTTGTAATTACCTATATGGACCTTAGCCCAATCTTTAATCTTCTTTAAGCACCAAAAGAGTTTTCTCTGAAATTGGAGGCTAGTAGTGGTTGAATTAAAAGAATTCCAAATTCCTTATAGTGTACCATTCCACTCAGAATGTTGCATCCATTTATTTTCAAAACATATTCCTTCTTTGAAAGAGAATCCGATGCCATCAAAATCTAAGATTATTGTCCTGTGATTTAAGCCAATTAACCTTTCATTAATAACAAAAGCGTGTGTAAACCAGGACCTCCACTTATCATTAACCAAAACCCTATAAAGTATTTCAATTATAACCTTCCTTCCTCTTTGTTTACAAAACCATGTAAATATCATTTACATCCGAAGTCCACTAGTTCAGAATCCTCGACCCATTGAGAGAAGTCCTCCAATAAGTGATTACAAACTGGACTACCTCCTAATTTCTCAGAATTGAATAGAAAAGCATTAAAATCTCCATTGTAAGCCCATAAAGAATTAGGGCCAGATTTAAACAGGACCACTTATGAAATACCTCCTCTCTTTTGGATCTGTTTGGTTCACCATAATCAAAAGAATGATGCCACTCTATCCACAGGTCCTTCATAAAACATCTCACTTGAATGAATTATAAGCTTCTATCTAGTACTTGCACCTCAACCTCATCCCTACACCAAAGTGCAAGTCTACCAGAAAGACCGACAGGATCGACATAGGCACCTGGAAGAAATTTCAAATCGATTTTGATCTTTTCCAAAGTCTCCTATTTATTCTTTGTTTTAGATAAAAATAAGAGACTAGGGCATTATTGAGCAACCATCTTGCTCAAGTGTTGAACTATCAGGTCTCTCCCCATCTCCTGACAGTTCCAACACAAGGTTATCATAGTGACTGGGTGGCTTTTGGGAAGCCACCAACACCTTGTTTGGATGTTTGTGATTCACTGACTTCCTTAATTGCCTCAAAAGTAGCTTGAATATTACCCTAATTCTCTAAAGCATTCACTTGTTGATGTTCATCTAAGAAAGGAACATTAAAGGATGAGGATTGGGATGCCATACCAGTACCCCATTCCGAGCCTTCAGTAAACAAACTTTCTCCTTACCCAAATCCTTGATGCACTGCCTTTTAAATTTCTTCTGGGCTAGCCTATTATGGGCGTGATCTAATTTAGGATGGCTTAGGAGGGCTATCTCTAAAAGATTAATTGCTTCAGGCACCATAATTATAATATTTAGGCTGGACTCTTGTAGGGCCTCTTTAATTTTCTACTTAGCCTTATCTCTGGGGAGATCATACAAGCCCAATCTAGAAAAATCATCCAATTGTGAGGGGCCCATATCCTTTCTCTTTAGTAATGATGAATGGCGAACTATCCCCAATTGGTCCTCTTCTAAAGAAATTCCCTTTTGCTTGTTCAGGTGGCACCCTCTATCATTAATAACTCTAGATGTGACCAATGCTCTACTTCCACCTTCATTAGTTCCCATAATTGCTAGAGCCCATAACCTAGTCTCAATCGAGTTGACTTTTGAACCTTCTGGACCTTTCACGTGCCTAAGAGGTTTGTCCCAAGCATGCTCCTTCTCCATATGCCTCCCAAGCCATTCTCTTGAGAGTCTGAGCTGCTTCTTTGTAACTTCACCTTTGATTTCATATCAGAGCCAAGGTCCATAACCAATCTGGTTATCTTGCCCAATATGGCTCTCCTTTTGTTTTACTACTTCACATTTCCTGGCATTGTGGGTGAGCCTACTATATAAATGACAAAACTGAGGTAATATTTCATTTTTGAAGATCACCACATGCTCTCTTCCTATTGATAAACTCTTAAAACTAGTGGGGAGAGGTTCAATAACAACAATCCAGATTCAGTTTTGCAAAAAGGACCTCTTGGTAAATTTCTTCTCCAGAGGGGTTTCAACAGCATCCAAACCTTTGAAGATGTTGGTAGCTATAAGACGAGCATTATCAATTGTCCTTTGTTCCAAAGCCAGTTCCTCCATATGAACCTAGAACTTTTCCTTAGGGAAATAATGTCATCAATAGTCCAATGAGGAAGCCATTGTTGAATGACAAAAAGAAAATTTTGAATGTGCCATAGGACACCATCCTCAACCTGCTTCTTGTCATCTTCATTCTTGAATATCATCTTGAACACAATTACATCATATTCAAAGTTAAAATTAGCTAGATTAGTTTCAACATCAGAGATTACAAACTTAGACTCAAACTTAGGTTCAAACTTAGTCATACTTGGTTGATGAAGGCTTGCTTCAAAGGACCAGTTGATAGGCTTTTAATGGGTTGGCTTGATTAGGGTGGACAGGTTAGTGTTTTCATCATTGTCAGAAAGAACAACTATTTTGCCAATGAGGCTAGCTTCCATATCTTCTCCCTAGTTTTTAGTCAAGAATTAGATTGGTTGATAATCTTTTAGTAGTTGCCTTACATCAAAAAAATATCTCAAAGCCTAGATTTTTTATACTAGTCATGGGGCAGACCCAAGGTTCGAGAAAAGCATAGTAAGGAATTGTCTCTCCCTCTTTCACAAAGTATCCATTCAAGGTTTTGTAGTACAATCTGATGGGGTAGTTATATTTTCCTCCAGTTTTAAGTTGTCTCTTTAATCTCATCATCAGTTAGATGATAGCGCAAACCAAAAGGTGGAGTGGAGAACACATAATCATTAAAGGACTAAATTTCTTGTTGATTTTGACCCAGGCCCATCCCAAGAAAGTAAGCCATTTTCTTCATGATGTTTGTAACCATGGGGCTGTAGTGAGGATTGAAATCTAGTGAGACTGCCTCTTTTAGATTCTCAACAGTCTCGATTAACTGCACAAATGAGAAGCCAAATAAAGGATATATTGACAACTCATGTTGGATTCCCAAGATAGGATCAGTGTTTGGGACTTTGGAATTCCTAAACATATCAATATTTATGGTGACTACCCCATTCTTAAATGGAAACTTAACCCTCTTATGCAAAGTGGAGGGCACTGCCTTAACTTGATCAATCCAAGGTCTTCCCAGGGGTACGTTAAAACATGAAGACATATTAATAATCTGAAAGGGATCTTAAAAATTGGTAGGACCCATGGTGACTATCAGAGTTTCCACCCCATAAATTCTCTCTTAGAGTTATTATAAGCATAAACTATCTGGTCAGAGTGAGTGAAATCAGTAGCTTCCAAACCCAGATAGCTTTCCACCTTAACTGGTCACACATTCAAAGTATACTTGTTGTCAATGAGAGCCATTGGGATAGTCTTCTCTCTAGTGATAATAGTAATGTACATAGCATTATTATAGGTCCCTCTACATGGGATTTCATTATCAGAGAAAGAGATGATTGCTCCCTTTGTAAAACTTGTGATGGAAGCTACCAGAGTGTCTGGAGAAATGTCAATTGGTGCTTGTCATTGATTCAAAGCATTTCAAAGAGCCTAGGATGAGGATATGATGACATAATAAGGCTCAGATGGAAATTTTAGCTTGAGTTTTCTTAAGTTGTTTCAATAAGGGGTCTTCTTCAGTTTCAAGAATACCCATGGATTGAGCTAGTGGTTTTCTAGCATGCGATGGAGAAACATGTGCTTTTACAACCCTTCCACTTCTAGTGGTTGAATCAATCTTAGCTCTCATATTTCTCAGGTCTATGAAATAACAGTAGTTATATTGGATAGACTTCCCTAAGGAAGGTAAGTCATCCACAAATGCAGAGCAATTGAGGGAGGTAAACTTTGCTAAGGGAAGTAGGTCATCTATGGAATAATGATAATTTTTCAAAGGCATAGCAGTATAGATCAAGTTAGTAGAATCCCATTCAATAAATTCTACCAAAATAGCATTGACACTATGATCAGGAAGAGGATTTAAACTAATGTTTGGTAAAGGAGCAAGTGGGAAAAGCTCTTTTGAGCCAATCAAATCCTAGATTTTATATCTAAGGGCCTTGCAATTGTATGTTTTATGGCCAAAACCTTGGTGGTAATCACACCTCTCATTTATGTTGAAGTTCTTGGGCAATGGATTGGGGATGGGTCTTGGTTCTGAAGGCATAATGGCTCCCCATCTAGACATTTCTTATAAATAAAACTCAGTGATACTCCACCCAAGTCTGTGAACTTTCTTATTTTCAATTAGATAGGCTTTTAGGCAGAAATGTCATTAACTTCACCCTCTTTCTAGGTAACATTTCTTTGGTAGGTATTCCTCTGGAATCTGGAGAAGGAATTCTGAGATTCATCTTTAATAAGGCCAATATCGATTCTGTCTTCAAGGTAGGAGCCAATAGTAATAAAAGCCATGAAGCTTGGGAGACATTGTGTAATTAATAGGTCTCGATACACATGGAGCAGGTTCTTCACAACAATGTCAATCTATTCAGATTCAGATGGTTTGTTAACCATTTTGTAGGCTTTCTTCCTCCATCTTGCAATGATTGTAGAAAAAGTTTCTTTAGAATATTATTTGGTTATTTCCAACTCTCATTTTGTAATGTTAATTTCATCATTATAAGTATGTTGTTTTATGAAAGCATTAAAAATAGATTCCCACATCAGTTTTTTAGAATCA
The DNA here is from genome assembly GCA_948294925.1 of Codiaeum variegatum. Taxonomy (NCBI): domain Eukaryota; kingdom Viridiplantae; phylum Streptophyta; class Magnoliopsida; order Malpighiales; family Euphorbiaceae; genus Codiaeum; species Codiaeum variegatum. Next base: position 6,283 of record CAOJBK010690132.1, on the reverse strand, counting down.
TCTAGTTCTGCAAACCATCTAAGAGACATATAAGAAAGTGATTGTTGGAACAATTGAGCAAGGAGTTTGCCTTCCAAACCTAAAGAGCGAAGTGCACCAATTATAAATGTTCAGATGTCTCTTGGGATAAGTAGTGCCATCAAACTTTTCTGAAATTTACATCTAAACTTAAGAGACAATCTTGCATTAGGAAAAAGGTTGAGATGCTTATCATCCCTCTTATTGATTACGTTTAAGATCTTCTACAATTCCTTTTACTTTTTAACCATGACATGTAACAGAGGATGGTCTTAGGCCCTTTTTTGGAAAGGATCCATAAGAGAAGATTTGGTGTAGCAACTCCATGGTCATTTGGTTGAAGAATGATGACAATATCTTCAGTCAGGGGTTCCTTCCCATAGTTAGAGGAGGTAGATGCATTATTGGCAGGTTGGACATCAACTTGGGCCATCATTTCTTGGACCTTACTCAAGATTGTCTGTTCTTAGGCTTGCATCATAGCAATTATAGTCTCTTATTTCTTCTTAAAAGCATCATCTAGTGGGAATTACTATATGCTATGTGACTTACTAGGTTCATGTTCTCATTAGTAATGGGATAAAGAAAACTCTTATCTTCCCACCAACTATATTAACCTAATTACACACTTATTCCCATAAGTCGTGGGTGACATCTAGCATAACATGTCATGACTACCTAATTAGAAAATGAATGTCAGTGATCAAATCCTTGACCTTTGCATGTACCTCTCGATCATAATTACCGTGCACTCCAATCCCTGCATTACGGATTCCCAATCTCAGCTAAGGTCAAGGAATAGTCAAATCCTATATGCCAGATCATATGAACTCTATCCAATGTGAGTTCTCGATAAATCGATTCCTACCAGAAAATCTTTCTAGTGAACCTTATCCACCCTAGCCAAGGATTTGCATGTCAAGAATAGCCATAAGTAATAGAATTCCATCATTGGTTATCTAAGTTAATGAATCCTTTCTTGGTTAAATGCTTATCCCAACATACTATTGATTATAGCCACCACATGCCATATACAAATACATAATTTGCATCTGTATGTAAGCAATAACAAACCATAGCATCCAATATGCTTGATAACATGACACCTTAAGTCTAAGGATTATATGCACAATCATGATCTAGATGTTGTGACATTGACTAGTTAGAAATGACCCGTGTATCCATCATCTAATGTCACAGTTCAACTTACTCATCCAATGAGTATGCTCACATGTTGTCATGATATCACATGTCTATAGCATGAGACTAACTACCTCCATACCAATAGGTATCTCATACCTATCATGGATGACAACAGAGGTGATTGTCTTCCAGATTAATGGCCTCCCTACCAATAATATTATGACCATTAACAACCTATAAAGTATCTGATAAAGGGCAATCTGTCACTCATATTCTCAAACTCTTTGAGAATAGATTCCCTTATAGAATACTTAAGGAACATATATACATTCGATACAAGGAATAAATTCATTTAAAGAACATATATACTAAAGCTAGTTAGCTATTCATTTATATTAACATGTTGTGTATAAGCTCTAGGGCATACACTGCTAACAGTAAGCCCATACAGATCAAGAGAAGGAAATTCACTAACTTAAGGGGATTAACATCGAACTATCCCCTGAAACAGTGCTTGGAGAAGACTGCAATCAGGACATTGGAGACTAAGCCTATCCCTAATCTATTGCCAAAGAATTTCAACATGTTTGAGAAGTGCGACTATCATCAAGGCCCCAGGCATAAAACTAATGATTGCAAGGCCCTTAGACACAACATATAAGATCTCATTAATGCCAATGAACTGTTATTGCCTACTGCAAACATTAGCACAAATCCCCAACCCAAGTACAATGTGAACACAATCTTGAACGAATTTAATGAACAGGATTTGATGCACCTCATTACTACTACACTGAAGATGACTAATCTTCCATAGAGAGGTCTTTCTCTCCAAATTACTCACTTCTGATAGGCCAAACCTCATTGAGAAGGTTAGTCCATAATAACTACTTTTATGTTATCATTGACCTAAGACACTTGAGAGATGAAATAGATGCCATCACCAGAAGTTACAGAATAACTCCAACACATACTACTCCTGAATTAGCAAACTAACCTGCATCCCAAAATAAAGGGACTCCTGAACCTAAAGAGGATCCCACTCTCAAGCAACTCAAAATTACTCAAGTTAACATCTCTATATGGAATCTACTTATGTTTTCCTATCCCCACTGCCATGCTCTTTGCAAGGTGTTGAGCCAATGTCAGACATCACTTGACATCTCCCTTGCGACTCTGGTCACATCAATTATAAGTTCTACTAAGGGAGCTTCAATCTCTTTTTCTGGCAATGAAATCCCACCTAGGGGACCACACAATGATGCCCTTTATATCACTGTCATCACAATAGAGAAGATTGTTTATATGACTTTGCTTGACAATTAGTATGCCTTAAATGTTCGCCCACTGAAAGTTGCTAGCTGCTTGGGGTTAAGTGCTACTAATTTTACCCCTTCTGATCATATCGTATGAGCCTATGACAACTCAAAAAGAGAAGTTCTTAGGGTGGCAACATTGACAGTCATTATGGGCCTAACTACCTCTAAGGTCCCTTTGCAAGTCATTGATGGGCTGTCATGCTTCAACTTGCTCCTTGGGAGACCTTAGATACATCATGCCAAGGCTGTGCCATCTACTTTGCACCAAAGAGTTAAGTTTCCTCTGAAAAATGGCATAGTCACCTTTAAGGCAGATACGTCTGGAAAATTTGAAGTCCCAGACACTGTCCCAATTTTAGAAATCCAACCCGAGCTGTCAACATATACTTTATCTGGCTTCTCATTTATATAATTAATTGAGGTTGCTGAAGATCTAAAAGAACCAATCTCTATGGATTTCAATCCATACTGCAATCTAATGATTGGAAATATCCTTAAACACATGACCTACTTTTCTGGCATGGTCCTGGGTAAAAACAAACAAGGGATGAAGTCATTTGATGAACACCCATCTTCAATCCCACCATTTAGCTTAGGCTACAATCCCACTGATGAGGAAATTGAGGAGATAAAAGCTCAAGCAAGAGAAAAATCCTTAATTGCTAACAAAGGGGGTGAAACTGACTATCCTCTAAGGCTACACTTCAAAACCTTCAATGGTTACTTTATCAAAGAAGGGGATAAAGTTCCTTACTGTACTTTCCCTGAACCATGGGTCTTCCCTATGGCAAGTTTTAGAATTCTTAGACTTGAGCTATTTTTTGACGTGAAGTTGACCATTGAAGATTGCCAACCTTTGTACTTCTAGGATAATGACTATGAAGACAATATAGAAGCTAGCCTTTTTAGTGAGATAGTTGTTCTTACTGATAATGAGGAGAAATTTAAACTCTCCACTCTAGTCAATCCTGCCAATGGAAAGCAAAAGAATTGAAACTATGATGAAAACCCTTTCAGAGCTGTTATGTTCGAATAAGAGACTTAGTCCAAGTTTGAAAGTGATATTGAGTTTGAGTCATCTTCTTCCTCTGAGTTAGATATTAATGTAACAAGTCCATCGGGTTTAGCTATGGTTTTAATGTGACAGTGGACCTATCTCCAGTTTCTATTAGTAATAATTCCAAATTTTCTTTTTACGAGCCAGTCTCTTTATTTTCTTTCATTGTTATAATTAATGAATATTACCTCAATCAAAAAGAAAATAAATTAAATGGAATAAAAGATGCGGTTAAAGAGCCCATAAACAAAAGCACTCATGACATGCCTAAAAATACATATATTGCATATGCATGCTCGAACAAGTAGGATACCAAACCTGCTATCAGAAGGTTTGAAGATTGCTTTGTCTAGCCACCCATCGACATGACCGGACTTGATCCAAGCATCGTCATCCACAAGATTCAAACATACCCAGATTACAAGCCTGTCAAATAAAAACTCATGCACATGAAACCAGCTTGGTCCATTCCAATCAAGGAATATTAACTAAGAAATTTTCTCACGACTTCATTGAGCCAATCAATCAACCATCCTAGTTAGTGAATATTGGTCCAATACAGAAAAAGGATGGAAAAGCTAGAATGTGTGTGTACTATTGAGACCTAAAAAAGGCATGCCCTAAAGATGATTTTCCACTACCACGTATAGACCCCTAGGTTGACACACAAGCTGGTTTAGAGATGGTTTCCTTAACCGATTTGGCTACGGGGTATAATCAAATCTTTGTTCATCCTCTAGAAAAAAAAAAGACAACCTTTATCATAAAATGAGGCACTTATTTCTACAGAGTAATGTCATTCGGATTAAAGAATGTCAAAGCCACCTATCAGAGAATGGCTACTATAGTTTTCCATGACTTAATGCACAAAGAAGTGGAGGTATATGTAGACGACATGGTCATTAAAGGCGCTACCCCTGAACTGCATCTGCAAGTACCAGAGAAGTTCTTCCTTAGACTTTGACAGTATAATCTCAAATTAAACCCTAACAAATGCATATTTGGAGCCTAATCTAGAGTGTTCCTTAGGTATATGATAATCAAGAAAGGCATCAAAGTGGATCCAACCAAGTCTAAAGTCATACTTGACATGTTGTCTCTTAAAACTAAAAATGTGATAAGAGGTTTTGTAGGTCGTCTTCAATAGATTAGTTAATTTATCAACCAATTGGTAGACACTTATGGATCAATATTCAATTTACTCAAGAATAATTCCTCTAAATAGTGGGAAAAAGAGTGTTAGAGGGCCTTTGAACAAATCGAGGAATACCTTTTAAGTCCACTAGTTCTTTAGCCTCTTAGGCCTGATCAACCTCTACTACTTAACTATTACTGATGAAGCCATAAGAGCAATGCTGGCACAAAAGGCCCAGATTCCCATTAAAGGAATGACATTTGTTTCTTGAGTAAGAGGATGTTGGCTCACAAACTCAAGTACAAGTACATTGAAAAACTCTGTCTGGCCCTGGTATGGGTTTGTCATAAGATGAGACATTATCTGGGGGCATACATCACATATGTCCTCAATGATTAGAGTCCACTCAATTATCTAATAAAGAACCTTATCCTAGACAGCAAGATGGATAAATGGATGGTAGTCTTGGTAGCCTACAACCTTAAGAACATTAAAAGAAAGTCCATCAAGGGTAGTGTCATCATCGATCAATTGGTTATGGCCAACTAATGGTCATTGGGAAGAACCTGAGTTTCCAAATGAAGACATCCTATTCCTTCAAACTGAAACATGGAAACTATATTTTGATGGAGCTACTAACCATAAAGGTTATGGTGTTGGATTGATGTCTCTTACGCTACCGGTGAAAGCTTGCCTCTTACAGTCAAACTGGGCTTCAAGGTCACAAACAATGAAGTCGAGTACAAAGCATATGTGTCTGGACTAGAAGTAGCTCTCCAAATTAGCATAAAAAAACTTAGAAGTCTACGATAACACAAACCCTATTATCTCACAAGCTTTAGGAAAATGGAAAATTAGAGAGGAGTGGTTAGTTCTTTACCATAAGTACCTTGAGGAGTTGACCAACAGCTTCAATGTCTTATTCTTTCATTACCTTCTAAGAACTCGCAATAGGTTCATTGACGCACAGGCAATGTTGGCATCCATGATAGAAATATGTAATGGGTTCATTATCCATCCTATTTCGATATGCATCAAGTGCCAATCGAGTTTTTAGGCTTATTGCATGAACATTCAAGAAGTCAAAGAAAAAACCATGGTATTGGGACATCTATGTCTACATCACAATAGGTGGATATCTTAAAGGTGCCTCTAAATAAAAAAGGAGAACTATAAAGTAACTGGATAGTGGATACATCCCTAGAGGTGACATCCTCTATAAAAAAATAATGAACGACATTCACCTTAGATGCGCCTTAGAAGAAGAGGCCAATAAAATCATAGATGAAATCTATAGTAGGATAAAGGGCACACACATGAATGGTTGGGTGCTATCTCAAAAAATAATGAACCAAGTCTACTATTGGCTTACTATGAATGGGGATTGTGCAATGTTTGCTTAAAGGTGTCCAAAGTTTCAAGGATATTCCAAGCTCCAAAAGCTTTCATCCTAATCACTCAACCCTTTGGCCTTTCACCATTTGGGGCATCGACATCATTGGCAATATTTCACCAAAGTCATCTGGTAGCTATGAATACATTTTATTGGCCATAAACTATTTCACCAAGTGGGTTAAAGCTACACCCGACCAAACTTTAGACTCAAAGAAA
>CAOJBK010689885.1:0-12052 GCA_948294925.1 Codiaeum variegatum | reverse complement strand
TAATAAAGGGCAATCTGTCACTCATATTCTCAAACTCTTTGAGAATAGATTCTCTACAGAATACTTAAGGGACATATATATGTTCAATACAAGGAATATTTTCATTTACAAAACATATATACTAAAGCCAGTTAGATTTTCGTTTACATTCACATGTTGAGTAAAAGCTCTAGGGTATACACTTCTAAACGATTAAGTGGTGACTTACACACACACACATAATGCACCAAGCGGACTCATAAGGAGTTCACCCAAAGTGGGAATATAGTCCAATGATGCCATATGCAATATAACCCCCCGCGGTGAGTTTTCTCGGGCTAGAAACTCGACAACGTGCTGGCGGCCTGGCTGGGTGGGGCCTCATAAGAAGGACATCTAGTGATGTGAAGCCCCGAAACCACTAGGATGATAGAAGGCACATATAAGCTTGCCCCAACATTGAAGACCCATTTATTGTAGATCATGTCGTTAGGCCAACCACTTACAAGCTGAGTACTATAAAGGACATAGAAGTTCCACATACTTGGAACATACAACATTTGAAGTTGTATTATCAGTAAAAATTAATAAAAAGAACTTGTCTTTTAAAAAAATTGTGTTTACTAATCATTTAGCAAGCAATGTATGTTCAATCCTTTAGAAACAAAGGCACGAAGCCCATATTGATTGGAAAAATACCCTCTAAAGGAGGGCACCAAGTCCTTAGTGAGCTAAGGTGCCATACCCAACTTGACTAGCAAAAGACCCTTCAAGGGGTGTACCAAGTCTTTAGTGAGCTAAGGCGCCAAGTCTAGTTTGACTGACAAAAGACCCTCTAAGGGGGACACTTAGTCCTTAGTGAGCTAAGATGCCAAGTCCAACTTGACTGGAAAAAGACCCCCCAAAGGGGTATCAGGTCCTTAGAGAACTAAGGCATAAAGTCATGCTTAACTGGCAGAATTGAACTGGGAAGCATAAAGCCACCTAGGATTTGAAGGCATAAAGTGAAGGTTACACACAATGCCCCAGTAGGTGTGGGAGCTAATAGTGAAAACCATCAAAGAATGGGCAAATTAAAAATAACAAGTAAGAAAAAAAACAAGTGCCTTTACAATAAAAGAAACAGCAAACACCAAAATCAAACGAAGAGAAAAAGAATTCAAGAAAAGTCATGGTTATATTAAATTAGTATTATGTATAAAAAGTTCTAAATAAAAATTGAAAGGAAAAAAAAATAAGAAAATTATATAGTTCTAATCATATATGCTAAATTCTATACAAGATAAAATATTAAAAGAGGAAGCTGAAGAATCTAACCCTGAGCAGACTTAGAGTAGCTCGCTTCTTGATCACCTTGGGGTCATGGACAACTTGTTGATGCCACTCCATATCTCTCCAAAGGGGCGATCCTCATCGGAGTTGGAAGGGGAGTTTGCTGCTGAACTGGCAGATAAGGGGTCGTTAGACTTATTATGAGCATCGGCAAACTTGTTAAAAAAAGGTTCGACATTGAGATCCTCTCAAAATAGTTGGCCTTGAGCGAACTTATCCTTAACTTTTGAGAACTCCTTAGCCACAAGCTTTACAGTACTATTGTACTTTCCCAACATGTACTAAAGTTCTCTGCTCTTATACTATTCCTCAAAGAAATGGGAGCTAGTGAACCTTCGCACTTCTTCTTCAAACGGTGAAGGAAGCCTGTCTTACAAAGCATTCAATTTATCAGTGAAGATATAAGCAACTTCGCTGGAATTCTTGGCCTCGAGAGTATCCTCCATCTTCAAAGAAGTAATTTACACACTCTACTTTCCTCTTCAGGAACTCATTGTCTGACTCTAGTTTTGAGATCTTCTACTGGAAAAAGGTTACATCACTATCCTTAGAGCTCGAAACTTTCTCTCTTTTCTACCAATGCCTTATCCTTGTTCTTCAGTTGAGGGCAAAGGGTAGCAAGATCTCTCACTTATAGAAAAACCAAGGACTGTGAGTTGCCCAAATTCTTATGAAGCTTCTGTGCTCAAAGCCATAACTTCTTGTTAAGAATCATTAAGTAAGAAACACAAAGAGAAGAAGAAAATGAAAATAACTTTAAATAAAGATAGATGATGATACCTTCAAGTAAGAGGTCAAGTATGAACTCAAGCCCACAGACCCTCAGTGGTCAAATACATTCTGTGTAGAATGGGACTAGGCTAGGTAGCTAGAAATGGAATATTCACCCCATTGATAGCATAGGGGCTTCAACTATCTCTTTGGGTAGCAATAATTGGACCCTTTTTGGGGCCGGCGTAAGACAAGCATCTTCATTAGGTCTCTTCTCTAAAGTTGACCTTCTTCCCTCCATCTATTGTGAAGCCTCAGTCTTTAACTCTAGAGGAGGCTAGAAGCCAACATCTCCAGTAGCCATTTCAGTGCCCACTACATCAGCAACTTTAATCTGAGTGGACTTTGCCTGAACCGCTGCCTTCTTAGCCACTTAAGCCTAATCATGTTTATGCCTACTTAGCTCGATTCACCAAAGTCAATATAGTTTTGGAGGTGTAAATAAAGGTGTAAGAGCCCAACATATCTCGAACAACTCCTTGAGAAAGAGGACATAAAGGATCGACTGATATACTATCTAGAGCCTCAGAAGCACTATGCTCCAAGCTCCCCATTTCTAGAATAGTAAAGGTGGAATGGGAACTTGTCTCTCGCCCCTTGATATAGACCTCATTAACATTTTGGGGAGCTATGGCCCTAACCCCTCCTATCTCAGTAGCATTTTCAGGCACTGTATTCCCGACCCCTTTAAGATGCTGACTCTCTGCCTCGTCAGCACCATCCGCTGCAAATAAATAAAAAGAAAGACTAGAGATAAAAACATTAAAACAAATAAAAATTAAAATAAGGAAAATAATTCTTAACCTAGATCCTTCCCCTTCGTAAAGCAGAGCCACAAAAGCCTAGCTTTCAACCATACCACTTCACCCTAACTCTCCTCCTCTCTTCAATTGGGTTGGGATGAATGATTTGGAGAGGAGTAGTAAGAAAAGTTAGTTTTCTTCTATGCCACTCCTTAGCCAACTTTCTTATCACCTCGGCCAGTAAATGTGAGGAGGAAGAGAAGGGGGAAGAAGGAGAAGAAGAGGAAGAAGATGAAGAAATGAATAAGTTCAAGTTGGTACCTCTAAATAAAAGATCCTTGACAGGCTATGCATCTCTCTAACTAGAACCTCTAGACCCCTGGTAGTTTGAGGCTCCGCGATAGGAGAAGGTTCATTTATAATTTAATCAGTATCAATAGGCTCTATAGACACCTGATTGACAGTTGAAGGCACCACAGTCGCTTGATCAGCATCAAAGTCCAAGGGTTAGTTGCTCCATCGGAGAAGAATTGAGTGGATTTGCTCGAAGGTAAGCTCAGTGAAGTTGTGGTAGATGGACACTAAATGGGAATCATCATTTACCATGCCCACAAGCCTATAATAGCTGGCCACCGTCCTAGTAAAGGGTAGCTGGTCAGAAGCTATCGCCTCTAAATGCTCCATTATTATAGTATCAATGCTTCAAATTTTAGAGCACTTCTTCAAGATGTTGTCATACGAAACACATTTAGTGTTAAGTTCAAATTTCCTTTATTTTCCTTGCCAAAAAGGGGGGCCAGCATTGATCTACACTGGCTGCAACACAGAAGGCTTATGCCTCTTAGGTATCCTTTTAAGTGGTCTCTGCTCTCTGGGGATTGGAGCAAAGACCCCTTCAATGTGAATGCTCCACCTCGAGGCCTTAATGCTTGCCCAACAATGAACCCAACACGTTTCTTCCTAACAAGGGGCTCTTTGGGGATTTTTGGCACCTCTTTCGCCCCCTGATTTACCTCTTTGGCAACCTCCTGGTCTATCTTTCCCTTAGTGACCCGCTCTAGGCCTTTAACCTTTTTACCACCCTTTGGTAAGTCAACATCGAATCCATCTCCATCAAATATGGAGGCCACACCCTAATCATCATCGAACCAATACTACAAATGGGGGTAGCCGTCATGCTTCAATTCCCTATCAGTAATTATTTCATTGTACTCTTCTGAGGTTTGATCACTAAGGGCATCCATAACAAAGTAGCGAAGCGGCAGGATTGTCTTCAAAGAAAAAGCAACTAAATTCATCCTGACTTTAAGAACCCATCTCTAAACCATCGCAGCTAGCCTTCGATGGGCTGCTTGCGCTTTGGCATCTATTAAAGGTCGTGTAGAGGCAAATAAATTGATAAGGATGTAGATTTATAAAGAAAAAGGGGGAGAAAGGCGAAAGTTACTATACTCATAAGAAGCCTTCTTTATGTAAGTAGGCTGTAAGCAGCTGCCATAATAGCCTGGAAGGAAGGAGGAATTGAGAATTATATCTCTATTGAAGACTCTAAAACAAAGTGCCAAGGCTTTGATCCCATGGCTTCCTTAAGCAATAAGCCCTCCTCCAACTTCTTGGAAGTGTCTTGGGATCCAAATAGATCCTGCTAAATCCAAAACCCTGTTACCCCACTATAGTGGGCTTAACTACCTTCATGCCAAAGAATCCTCGTTTCGAGTTCTCCACCTTATTATCCCTCTTGCTGAAAAGGTTTCGACTGGATCTCTTGGCGAACGCAAATATGTTGCGGTCTCCAAACAAGTGTGTCATGGTAAAGAAGGCCTAGAACATCTTCGGGGATGGATTTGCAAACCCCAAGGAATAACAGACAATCTCAAAGCAGTGAAGGTCCAAAATTGAATTCGGAGTCAGCATTAAGGGATTAGCCTCAAAATAAGTGAAGGCTGAAAAAAAATGAAGATAAAGAGAGTAATAAACCTCTAATCAAATGGTCGAAGAACTAGACATATTCATTATTTCTCTTTGTCATAGACCTAGTGAGTCGTTATAGAAAATCCTCATCTCCTCCCTAGACATGGTACGATGAGCTATCTCCTTGATAGCCACAAAGTGATTCTCAAATTCCCTAAAGTCTATCTGCACAGGGGGAATCTCCTCCCACACAGGGGTTACAACTTTAGATATATACTCTAGTGTGTCATCCCCTTTATATTATTTCTAGGTATAAGCAATGACAATGGCTTTCCCTTTAGTAGTAGCAGAAGCCTTTGGTTTTGAAGGACTAATGCCATCCTTTCCCTTGACTCATGAACTTTTTGGGTCTTTGGAGGGGCCATGATAATTGGGCAAGGGAAATATTAAGAAGAAAAGTTAGGAAAAAAGGTAAAGAGCAAAGAACACTAAAAATGCAGAACAAGCGCAGAATGAAGTTTACAAAAATGTCCTTGAGGTGCCCAAAGAAGTGCTTTATAGGCCCCTAGGTCTCAAACAAGCAAAAAGACACAACTCACACATAGCTGGGAGTAACTGTCCTAAGAATCATTATAACCCATCTATGCGCCCGAGAGTCGCGCCACATATCGCTCTTCCATTGCCTTAAGAGGAAATACGCTGTTCTCTCGAAACTGACGGATGAGACGTAACTGTCCTCTCGAAACTGAGGATGAGATGCAATGGTCAGGAGAGAGATAACATTTTAGGAGAAGGATAAGATTTTGAAACTTATATCGAAGCTGTGAAGCCCGCCTCTTCCAAATCCAGACCTAAACAATTAAAGTTTCGCTTGACAAAGAAATCAAGCTTCGATCCTCGATTCTTGGCAACCATTCTCACCCTTTAGATTCACTCTAGCCACACTTCTCAAGTGTAAGCACCCTCGAGTATGGCAAAGTAAAGGGAGCCATTAATACGGGTCTTGGATAGCTCTAAGGGATTCGGTCACAACCAAACCCTCTAAAACTTCGTTGTACCTTTCTGGGTCCAAAGGGTCCTCTAGAGAACTGAACCTTAGAGGCTCCTACCTACCCAAGAGGGGCCCATCATGGTTTCGTGCGACACTAGTCCTCAGAGTATGGAAACAAGGTCACACCATTGTCCCAGCCTAGGGCATAGGAAACCAATCCCCTTATGACACATGCCTCTCTCCATAGTACCTCCTCAATATATAAATTGTGGGTTCCTCCTACTGTTCAAAGGTAATCACTTTCTCACTTTCATATTCAATACTTATAACCCATTTTCTTTCAACAGACTTGAGCTTCAGAGGGTTATCGTCAGACATCCCGTCCGACCCTATAATTGTACTTTTTGTGTAGGTCTCACCCATTCTCAACTAAGAAACAATAACTCAAGCTTACTAGAACAAGCCCTTCATCAAGTATTAAAGTCAGTAAAGTAGTCGCAACTTTTGGCATCACCCATTAATAAAAAAAACTCTTCAATAGAATTACTAACATCATTTCTAATCACATTCTATGCTTTTTTCAAAGAAGTCACTTTCATAGCCATCAGGTCCAATGCTTTTGGAAGTTGGAATAGAGGAAAAAAGCATTTCGTATCTTCTTATCTATGAAAGGTTTTAACAATCCTAATTTCTGACTTAATAACAATACATGGCATTCTTTGATTACCTCGTCATCCAAACTGATATTCTTATAATCACTTGTTTCCATGTTATTTTTTTTTTAAAACTGCAAGAAACACTTGACCACTTTTTTTATTTTTTATATATATTTTTAATTTTATGAAGATTATTATGTTTGTGGATATTTTTCTTTTTTTTTTTTGTATTTTTACTTTATTTCATAGAAAGAAGAAGGAATTAATGAAATATAAAATGGATTCTACTAGATTTTATTAGAAATGATTTAATTGAGATAAATTAAAAGAAAAAGACTTTAACTGTACTTACTAAGAGCATATCTAATATAAAAAAGTTTTTTCTCCAACTTTTTATTCTATACCACTTAATTAAAAACTCATCTCATAAAATCTCTCTTTTTATAATCATAAAAACCTCTTTACGACTTTTTATTGGTAGTACAATCTATAAACAATAAAGAAAAAAAAAATTGGTTATTAAATCTCAAACTCCTTTTCAAAAACTCTTTCTGCAATAGTAGATAGTTTTTTAGGAAAAAGGAGAAATTAAAAAAAAAAAAAAAGCCTCTAAGCTATTGAAAAAGCTTTTGAATTTTTTCAATTAAGCCCATTTTTTCAAAAAAAAAAAAGGGTAAATACGTGAGTGAGCAATGGCATTTAATATTACCACCACCATAATATTAAAAAAAAAATATTATGTATTAATTACACAGATGGCTGATCAATGAACAGGGGATGCTTACCCAACTAACAGAATATTTTTAAAATAAATTAATTTAAAAAACTGTAATTAACAGAAAAGCAACCAATGAGAGAAGGGAGAGAAATAAAATAAATTATCATTATACTCAACTCAACTCAACAAAGCATTAATCTCAAGTTAATTAGGGTCTGCTATATGGATTCACTTTCTTCACTCCGGGCGATCATGAACCATATTATCAGAAATATTTAAAAACTCAAGATCATGCTAAATAACTCTATTCCAAATTAGCTTAGGTCTATCACTCCCTTTTTTACCTACATCTACTCTAAAGTGTTCTAATTTTCTAACTGGTACATCTAAAGGTCTATGTCGCACATACCCGAACCATCTTAGTCTCCCTTCTCTCAGCTAGGCGCAACTCCAACTTTATCCCTAATATACTCATTACGGACTCTATCCATTCTAGTATGGCCACACATCCATCTTAGCATCCTCATTTCCGCCACACCAAGTTTAGAGACTTGTTGTGCTTTTTATAGCCCAACACTCACTCCCATACATCATAGCAGGCCTCACTGCAGTGCGATAAAATTTCCCTTTTAGTTTATATGGAATCTTTCGATCACATAATACTCCGGAAGGACTCCTCCATTTCATCCACTCCGCTTTGATGAATGAGCAACATCCTTCTCACAATCTCCATACTCTTGCAATATAGATCCTAAGTATCTGAAATGTGTGCTTTTAGATATGGCAACGCCTTCTAAACACACATCTATCTGCTCCTTCCTATTATTTTCCCTAAATTTACAATGTATATATTCGGTCTTCTTTCGACTAATTATCATTATACATTTTAATAATTTTTAAAAAATATTATTTAAAATACATATATTAATATATTTTTTATATTATTATTTTAAATATTTTTTTATAAATTTATTTTTACCACTTAAGTACCTAAAATAAATCGAAAATTTATTTGAGAATGGAAGAAAGGGATAAAGGGCCTGCTTGCTTTTCTTTAATTTTTTTTTTAGAAAGGTTTGTTTTTGTTGAATTAGAGGGGGAAAAATAATAAAATAGCAGTATTAAAAAAAAAAAAATAGAAGTAGAGATGAAAGTGGAGAGACCGGGCAAGATGATGTTAGTAGTAGAAGAAGTGCAGAAGAACAGAAATAATAGATTTGTTATAGAGATGCGTGCAAAATCCGGAAGAAAAGGATCCGTCCCCGTACTTTTTCTTTTTCTTCTTTTCATTCTCATTTTCCCTTTTATTTGATTTTTGCTTTGCTTCAATCCATCTGCGGATGCATTCTTGATGATTCCGGTATTGGTTGATTTTTAATACACTTTTACTTTAATTTTATTTTATATTTTTCCTTATTAAAACTCTAAACATTAAAAATCTTGTTATTTTATTGTGATAGATTTTGGTGTAAATAGTATTAGATTTGAATCTAATTTCAGTTGCTAAGTTTTCCTCTTTGGATATATTTTCTGATTCTTAGGGGATTTTCTTCCATTTTTCTTACATTAAATCTTATCAATCACAGGAAAGAAAAAACAAAAAGGAAATCACCCACCATTTTTATCGTGGATTCTTCCTTTACCAAATCTTTTATTCCTTGATTATACCTGATATTGTTGGAATTTGTTTTTTTTTTAATACAAACAAAGAGGAGTAGTAGTACAAGTTTCGGGTTTATACTGGGTTGTAATTCTTCTTGTTTGGTTTTTTTTACATTCTTTGGGAATACCTGATACTTCACTAACAGATCTATTACAAAAAGTCAAGTCTTGGATTTCTTGTGGGGTAAGCGATCTATCACCATCTTCTTTGTCTGCTGATTTTGAGATGCTCAATAACGGTCTCAATATGTGTTGTGAGTGTAATTCAAATTCAAATTCAACCGGGCTCTTCAATGGATACCACTGCCAAAGTTGCGGTAGGTGGTCGTGTGTCAAATGTGGCAGGGGCTATGAATCCTATGGAGACTGCACTGAATCTGTCAAATACTGCAAGTTCTGTATTGGGTTTGCTGTCAAACGTGAAGCTGGAAGGAAGAACAGTGAAAAAGTGTATCCTTCAGAGTCTCTCAGAGGGAGTCCTGAGCCTCCCTCCTTTTCTTTTAGTGGTGAATCCATCCGACGTGATAATCTTGAATCCCAGGATTGTGGGTATTCTCCTCTTGCAGTGAGCAACAGGAGCAGGAGTATCACCTCATTTACTCCTCACCCGTCTCCAGTGTCAGTTCGTCACTCTCCAATCAGGTAAATTTTCTTTTTGTTTTTAATCTAGATACTGTGGGAATGCTCACAGCTAATTTATCTTAGCGCTTTGCTTTAGAACACGAGTATTGATGCCAACTATCATATGTTTTGCAAATATTCTAGATTGTCCACTTGAATTTTGCATTTTTTTTTTGTCTTTGAATGTTTGTTGACTAATTTAGGAGTGATGAAGAAGCGGCAGACGATTCTGGGAAGCACTTTTATTGCCCATCAAGTGAATACTGTCAAGATGTTTCTGCTATTGATTCAAGTAGTGTTAGTGCTAGACTTGATTTCTACAATTGTAAGTCGGTGGGATCAAGTCCTTTAGACAGCCCTTCTAGGATTAATTTTTCTTCTTATATAGATGGGCATTCTGTACAGTGGGAGCAAGGAGGAAGCCCATTATCTCAAAATTACGGTCCCTTTGATCAAGAAAATGTGCCTATTTTAACAAGGCCGGACAAAGGGACTGGGGATCTGGATAATACTGATGAGTACTCCGATGAAGTGTCAATGTTGCACAACCAATGTGACAAGTCTCAAAAACCTTTGGATTTTGAAAGCAACGGTTCTATCTGGTTTCCCCCACCTCCTGAGGATGGAAATGATGAAGCAGAAAGTAACTTTTTTACATATGATGACGATGATTATGATATTGGGGACTCAGGTGCATTGTTCTCATCTACCAGTAGCCCCTTCGGTATGTTGCCATCAAAGGATAAACAGAATGAGGGTAACAAGGAACCTCTCAGAGCTGTTATACAGGGGCATTTTAGGGCTCTAGTGTCCCAGCTTTTGCAGGGAGAGGGTATCAAAGTCAGCAATGTGAATGGAAGTGAGGACTGGCTTGACATAGTTACTGCTATAGCATGGCAAGCTGCAAATTTTGTGAAACCAGATACCAGCAGAGGAGGCAGTATGGATCCCAGTGATTATGTAAAGGTTAAATGTATAGCATCAGGAAGTCCAAATGATAGGTATGATTTGTACATCCTGCTTGCAGGAGCTGCATGTGCTTGTACTCCAAATATTATTTTTCTTTAAAATTATTATGCCATCAATTTTTAAGTTTTGACTTTTTTTGGGCTTGCAGCACCCTTGTAAAGGGAGTAGTTTGTACAAAGAATATAAAACATAAGCGCATGACTACGCAATACAAAAATCCCAGATTACTTCTTTTAGGAGGAGCACTCGAATATCAGAGTGTTGACAATCAGTTGGCATCTTTTGATACATTGGTGCAACAGGTACCTTTGTAATGAACTGCTATTCCCATTCTTAGGCAGATAGAAAATTATTTCTGAACTTTTGTCTTTGTACAGGAAAATCATCACCTCAAGATGATTATTTCAAAGATAGAGGCTCTTCGCCCAAATGTTTTGCTAGTAGAGAAGAGTGTATCTCCATATGCCCAAGAATATCTACTGGCAAAGGAAATTTCTTTGGTGCTCAATGTGAAAAGACCATTACTGGAGAGGATAGCACGGTGCACGGGTGCTTTTATAAGCCCATCAATTGACAATATTTCTACAACACGACTAGGGCATTGTGAACTGTTCCGTGTAGAGAAAGTATCTGAAGAACATGAGACTGCCAATCAGTTCAACAAAAAGCCATCTAAAACATTGATGTTCTTTGAAGGATGTCCAAGGCGTTTAGGATGCACGGTAGTGTATGATTTTCCAAAATATTATTGATGGTCTCTAAGTTGAATTTAGGGGGGCAAGGTTCTTATTTACTCTTAAACATGTGAACATGGATTTTCCGGTTATGTTGTTATCATGGCATGATTTCGAGTTTGAGGTTCAGAGATGTTGAATGACTAATCTGGATTCTGGTTGGCATTTAACCCCCGGACCATGTAATAAAGCATCTATTTTTCACAGAGTCAATATATTCCATGATATTAAGTGCATTTTGTGTGTATATAAATGTAGGTATGTATGTTGAATTTTCATGGTTGTGTTCCTAGTCTAATCCTTGGATTTGAACTTGATATGAAGGGAAGTGGCAGTGGATTTCTAGCAAATATCTCCAGCTCTCTTATAGGTTGTGCAGATCTCCCCATATGCTATTAACTTAGTTGGGTAAATGTAAAGTTGCAGATAGGTGCATGTTACCTGTTGTTCTATTCCATACAGGCAACAATGACGAAATACTTTTTTCTTAAAAAAAAAAACAAAAAAAAGTAATAGCAATGTTGAAAAAGGTTGTCAACCACATAGCAATATTGCTCAAGGTCTTCAACATTTTCCCCTCTGAGAATTTTTTCCTTAGTTTGCTAGTCTTCTAATTCATACAATACTGTTAGCATATAACTTGATGTGCATGCGTCTATAGAGCTAATAGAATCTGGAAATATATGTCACAGGTGTTAATTTGTTGATACTGTCAATCTTTATCATGCGTGGGCAAGCTGGATTCTCTTGGTTGAAATTCTCTTTGTGGCAATGTTTCAGCATAAGGTTCATCTCTGATAAAGTCATTGTGTTCTCTTTGTAGGTCCTGCTGAGGGGCATGTGTCGTGAAGAACTAAAGAAGGTTAAGCATGTTGTTCAATATGCAGTTTTTGCAGCATATCATTTGTCCCTTGAGACTTCCTTCCTTGCTGATGAGGGTGCAAGCCTTCCAAAGATGAAGCTCA
>CAOJBK010687585.1:0-12987 GCA_948294925.1 Codiaeum variegatum | reverse complement strand
CATGTCTTGATATTTAATTCATAAAAGGATGATTTCAATTATTTAATAGTTTGTGTGAGATAAAAATGGGCATGACTAATTGAAATGGTTTTGGACAAACAAATAAAATAATTTGGCTTACCATGAGATGTTAGTCTAATCCACATTAGATGTGGTTAATCAAGGTTTAAAGGTAATTCCTACTAATCAACAATTTAATCTAGTTGTCAACTAAAAAAATTGGCCATACCTTTCCTTAATTTAAGGAAAATCTAGGTATGGGTATGAGTAGGGTTGTCTTCATCTATTGCCCAACACACAAAACACTTAGGAGAGATGGTGGAACTATTCATCATCTTCTTCCTTAGCTTTGAGAGAGAAACTCTTTAAGAGTTAGAGAGAGAGCAATTTTTTTTTGAAGAAAATTTCTTCAAGAACAAGATCTTCTTCTATTAACCCTTGAGAAAGGTGTGTGGAGAAGATTTAAAGTCCAAAGCTAATTCTCAAGTCTCAAGTTCTCAAGTAAAGGAGCAAGAATCAAACATTTGGATAACCAAAGAGTGACGATTCAAGCTTCTTAAAGAGAATTAGAGAAGAAGCTTTTGAGAACAGCTAGGTATGTTTCAAGCTAAAGGCTTTATAGTTGAGGAGCTTAACAAAGGAGGGCAAGAGGTATTTTTACTTCAAACCTTTCTTTGTTCAACTTGTGTTTTGTACACAAATTAGTGAAATATCTTTGGTTAAAGTTATGGGTCCAGACCTTGGTTTAGACATTTATCAAAGGGCTTGATAAATGACTAAACCATCTGTGTTAAAAGAGTTATGACATAGAGCTTGATTTTAAAAGTGTTTAAAAATTTCTAATGATTTTGTTAAAAAAGTTTTGACAAAATGTTTTATAGTCAAACCCTAGGCTATGGCAATATTTCAAAGTGTTTGTATAATTACCTACCTAACTTAATTTTGTTAAAAGAGTTCTAGGAAAATTGAGTTTTTGAAAAATTTTTGAAAATAGAAAGTCGAATCTTTTCTGATTCGTGAATTTTTTTTCTCTTCCGCTGCATGACTCCGTAACATTTCCTTCAGCAGATACATATGCTTACTCCCTTAGGTCCTTGGCATGAATTGCTTAATGGTGGTATACCACTCGAGTCTCTATAGTAGGTCAGAATGACTGAACTCCATCAGCCAACTAAATAATTCCCTCTCAATGGAATAGCTTATGATAATTATTCTAGTCAAGTACCAACACGACAAATAGTCCTTTGACCTAAGAGGAGGACCAGGAACGATCTTAAGATGATCACTTAAACAAATCTGAAAAGAAAATTAGAAATCAAATATGTCTTAAAAAATTTTAAAATAGATAAGCAAAGAAAAGGTTTAGTTCCTAGAGCAAAACCAGATTAATGGTCTAGGGTCCTTCCGCACCACAATGGCAATCTAGGCTCAATAGCATCTTAGCTAAAATTATACCCATAATAAACTTCCCTTCAGCCATCTAGGGTATTATATCAATCGCCTTTACATCAGCCCATCCAACCAAGCACATAAAGATATAGCCCTCAGTCAAGAAAAATTCATAGGCTTTCAACCTTCGAGCCCTCCAAATGGAATCATCCTTTGAATCCTCCAAAAACATGTTGGCCAAAGTAGTCAGGTTAATAAAATAATCCTTCACCATGCTCGAACCAACCTCTGTGCTCAAATCAAACAACCTTTTAAAGGAATTGCAATAACCTACCCTCTGAACTGGAGCAACCAGGTTAGCCTCAAGCTTCTTACTGAGCAAAGTAGAAAACTCCTCAAAAGTTAGGCTCATCTCATCCATAATGGCCCCAAAATACTTGATCAATAGGAACCTAAAAATGTATATAGGTGTTCAAAAATTCCTAGTCTATCTTGACATCCCTAAGTGTCAAGAAAGATCTCATACCATATTTTCGGAAGTTAAACCAACTTACTCGATCAAATTTCATGTACTAGCCATGCATCATGTGAATGAAGTAAGGTTCCATCTCACGTGGCAAAAGAAAGACTAAAACTGAATTTTCTATTGAAAAATAAATTTTCTAGCAATTTTCTAAATGAAAAATAAATTTTTGTACAACAATATATAGTGACACGAATCTGAGGTAGAAAATAGGGTTCATAAGGCTGAAAACATAAGCTAGAGCACCGACCTATGCATTAAGGCCCAAAATGCATGTATTCAGACCCATGTATCATGCACTTCATCAATCAGCACCGTTATCCTCCTCCTCATCCTCATCCTGATCAGGTTGTGTACCACATGTCCCGATTACCCAAGGCTCCCTCTGGCTCTCCGCAATGCTCAAAGCCACCAGGATAGTGCTTAAGTAAAAATACATTCACTGATAAACATCATGATACTATAAAGTCAAGGGTTTACCATTAGAAGAAAATGGGATATCTCAAAATGAGGCACGCCAAGCACATAATCATAGCAAATGTGATGGAATTTGGTCGCACGACTGCATCTGTATCAAAAATAGTATCAAAGAAGCCTGGAAGCGATGCCCATGTCTGGCTCAATCTAGCAAGCACCTAGGACAAAGAAGCTCCCACACATGAAGAAAATGAATTGGTATTAGGCATGGTCCGATGAGCAGAATGACTAGCTTAACCATGAGACCTACGACTTGAAGCGACATCATCATAGCAAGGATATCCCTATAGTTAGAGAAAGAGAAATAAGCCTGAGGGGCCACCCAACACTCACTACACCACATCCACCCCAATGGGAGTAGAACATTTCCCACAACCTTAGGGTTAAGGGCTGGAAATTGTAAAAAAGCCTAGAGTTATAAAATAAACAGAGTTAGCAGAACTCCTAAAAAGATAAAAAAATCAGAAAAAAAATCAAGAGGGGAAATACTGACCTCCCAAAAAATGGCAGTTGCATGAATACTAGACTCCTAAGTCAGAGATAACATGTTCATCCCTTAGTAAGTCGCAGCCAGTGCGGCATGAACCCAATCGTATTCACGCAGCATGTCCAGATCATCTTAGGAGTTTAGAATCCTCAAATCTATCCTACCACTCTAATTATATAAGAAAATAATGGATAGGGTGACCAGCAAGCAAACCCAAACACGCTGATTGATGGAGTAAACATCCAAATCCATCCTATTAATGAGGTCGATTATCTAGGTCCAAGAAACTAACCCTCTAAAGTTTCGAGGAAAGTCCACTCCAAACAAAGTGGTCAGAGCATGGGGAGGTCTCAATGCAGTGTGAAAGACAATAGGTGTGGGCTAAAACCACATAACACCATACACGGCCACACAGTGTCATGGTCATCTCTTCCAATGGTAGATGAAAATTTTTGGTGGTCTGCCACCACTTCTCAACTAAAGTGAAAGTCAAGTTCCTGTCCAGGGTATAGGCAATCTCTAAACTAATCTAGCCGTCTAAGTGAGCGGGACCAATATGGATAGCAGTAGGCTCAAAGTGGTGGAGAAAGGTCATCACCTAAGCCAACATAGACCAAGCACCTCTCTGATTGTACTAGGCGCTCTATAGGTAAAAATTCTATCACTTTTTTTCCTTTCCCTTTTATTACTAATTTTCTACTTTTGTTTTAATTTTTGTAGCTTGAAAAAATAAATTGAGTTGAAAAAATAGAATGTTCCAAAAAATGTGAGGGCATGTGAAAAATACAGTGCATAAAAAATAAGACATTAAAAAAACGCAATAGCAAAAAAAGAAAAAAATGCATGAAAAATAAAAAATGGCATAGCAAAAAAAAAAAGAGAGGAACGGACAAATAACCACGTGTAAGCCACACTAGCTCGCATGCTCTTACCTATTCTATAAAATCTCAGCATTTAAAATAATCAAAGGCTCCGCTCGATCCATTAGCAAATGGTTAGAAAAATCCCACTCGGGTAAATCAACAGAGGAATCAGGCAAGTTACCGATACTAAATAACTCCTCTTCAGTAGCACAAAAATGTTGATCATCAAATGAAGGAATAGGTTCTTCTAGAGAAGCACTGATAAATCCTCACCTTGAACATTGTCGATTGGTATCATTCAGAAGAAGATAGCTTGCCAAATTAGAAAGGTAGAAAGAGAAGAAGTTGAGAGAATGAGAATTTGTGAACAAATGAACTCTCCGGATCCCTTTTATATGAAAACTCATTACCACATTAAATGCGTTCACACTTATCAATCACATTTTTTGCAAAACGAGACTACTAAGGGGGCAGCTGTGAACCTTATTTTTTGCACCATTAAATCTTGCCCATTAATACAAGCCCATGTAGTTGGGCCTAAACACATGCACCGAGGCCCAAACTTGTGTATTTGGAGCTACATTATGTGCACAGGCTCTCAAGCAAACGTTTGAGCCAAAATATATATGTTTGGCTTCAAACAAACATGATTTGGCTAGAGCGCATGCATCTTGGGTCAAACACACCAGGCCTATTTTTTCGGATTTTTCGACTAAGTTTTCTATAAATTTGACCCTTCAGTTCAGTTTAAGAGATCCCTTTCCAGACTTTTAGATTTGAATATTCATGCTTGCAGACACTCAAACCTCTCTAGACATATTTAAAGAGACAAAAATTATTCCAAATCAATCCAAAATAGTAGATTTCCACTGCCAAGCTTTAATTTTTCGTCAGTTCCAATCAGACACAGGCCTCAATTTTCATCAGTACACTTTAGACAGACCTCAATCAGTCCTCTTCAAGTATAACAGAGACATGATCAAGTTTTATCAAGCCTTCTGAGAAGGCATTTTCATAAATACGGTAAATACAGTATAGTATTTTCTGATCTTTTAGTTTTGAATAATCTCTTAATCTAAACAAGGCATTTTCATAATATCAAAATAATTATTTTTCTGAAATAATTTAAATTAAAGTCCTAAATTGACTAGGCAATACTCATTATCAAAAAATTAATTTTTAATCAAATTCTGAACTTATTAAAAGCCTACTAGGTTTATTCTTTTTAAATTAAAAATGGATTAGCTTCTTAACCAACCAAACCACTACCCTCAATTTTTTCGAACAACCCCACCCTTCGTGAGAAGAGAGAATAGATTCCCATTCAAAGGGATATGTCAGCAAGCCTTTTTATGGCTTCAACTCTAAAAATCCTTTTTTCCTTTATTTCCCTTTTGTTTTATTTTATTTATTTTAATTATTTCCATTTTACTATTTGCATCACATTATGCATTATTTTGTACCTTTCTATTGTACTTTTGTTGTATACAAATTTGTAATAATTATGAAGAATGTGTGCCTTTTCCATATTCTTTTAGACTGGAGAAAGGATCCCCTGAGTTGTTATTATTTTGATATAATAGTTTATTTCATTTATTCAGCTTTTATTTCATTATTGGGGATGTGCGCCTTCTTTAGAACCCACAATGGACTAAACGAAGGCCCCTGTTTGCTTTTCCACCTTCATTGCTTTTTGTTTAATTTTAGCATGCATATTTTATCATTTTTATGCATCATGAATTTACATGTTTTAAACTCCTCATTCATGATGAAATATGTCATGTATACACAAAAACCTATTTTTAACCAAAACTATGCATTTTCATAAGCCAATACTATTTAGAATTGGAAAAATCTTTTATCTAAATGATTTTATCAAATCACGAATCCCCAAACCCAACTATGGTTCATAGGCCAACCTTTTTCTAATAATTGGGAAAATAACCAAATTTTCTAAATAGAGTTAACTAATTTCTTAATCACCTAAGGACAACCATTTTTCTTAAAGATTAAGTGGCGACTCAAACATATTACATGTGCACACCAACGGACACATGTGAAATGTAACCAAGTGGGACTTGGCCATAACTATGATGCCATCTGCAATCTAACCCCACGTGATCGGTTTCCTCGAGCCATAAACTTGAAAGCATGCCAGGAAATCCTGCAGGCTCAGATAAGTTCTCATAGCTAGCGACTAAACTAGAGACACTTGTAAAGTGACACATAACTAAGTGGATTATTTTTTGATAAATCATTTTTGGCTTAAGACTATATGGAAGTAGGCTTCATACATCACTTCACAAGTTCCTTTAGCTTATGAAAATCAAGATAGAGAGTAGCATCAAATGAGCTTCCCTCTTTGGGAATGCTTCACCGATAGTACTATAATATGTACCCTCTTATGCTTTCAGTTGGAATAATGAGGTTGCACATAATTGTCAAACCCATGCGAACCTCTTTGGTTCACCTGTGGTTAGGTATATTGCACCTCTACACTCTGGGAAACATTAAAACCATCTAACTTTCAAGTAATGATTAGACCCTGGGTCTTATGTACCCTAAAGACTTTAACTATTATGTAATCATGAAACTTTTACATTCATGCATGAATCATGACATCAAAAAGAAATTATACTAAATGAACTGTGCAATACAATTCTCAAAAATCATACCTTACTTTTGACCAACCTGCCTTCCATTAGCCTAAAATTAAAAAAAAA
Organism: Codiaeum variegatum; assembly: GCA_948294925.1. NCBI lineage: Eukaryota > Viridiplantae > Streptophyta > Magnoliopsida > Malpighiales > Euphorbiaceae > Codiaeum > Codiaeum variegatum. Next base: position 6,525 of record CAOJBK010687585.1, on the reverse strand, counting down.
ACTGATATCGTACCTTTTTATTTTTCCAAAGGTCAACATGTCCAATACTAGAGACAATAACGCCCTTAACCTTGCTGCTGATGCCACTATCTCGACTCCATTTACTCCACCTGCTAATGTTAGCACCATGCTTGCTAAAATTCTTATAAAATAAGATTAGACTATAAAAATGCAACAATAGATCCTGACTGTAATGATGCAAGCTTAAGAGTAGACCATACTGGGAAAAGTGTAAGCTTTTATGGCTCAATTTGAGGTTCAACCTACCAACCATTCTTCCACCTCATCAAATTTGGGTAAGGAAACCATAACTGACTATAGAACCACTACCCCGACTGCCTCTGTTGCGGATCATTTCCCAAAGGGGACCCAAGACCATCCGCTACTCAAGTCCATGGCTGAGAAGTGAGAGGAGATGTAGAAAACCCTCAATACTTTGAAGAAAAAAGAGAATGTCATTGATTTGAAGGCACTAAGTCCCTTTTCCAATGCTAGGATTCCTCTTAAGTTCTAGATGCTAGTATTTGAGAAATTTGATGGCACTTTTTTCCCTCCACCCTCTTGAGGATCTATGATGGTACATTATGCCCTTTAGGCATCAGAGGCAAGCCCCTGGCTCAATTGTTCCAACAGTTGCTTATTGGTGCAACCTTGATAAATTTTGTATTCCTTATAGATGGTGTATTATGCAATATATAATTGATGAAATCACCTATATGAGTGTAGAGTGAGGCTGTTCCTATGAAATTGTGGCATAAATTCTAGAGAACTCATGAATCACCAAGCACACACATGATTTTTTTTACTGTAAAACTGCATCAAACGGTGTAACTGTGATTAATGAGATTTTAACTTTTAATAAAGAATTATTGGTTCATAGAAGCTAAAAGTTTCACAAAACATTCTAAGGGTTAAACCTTATGTCTCTAAGTCTGGTTTATAGTCCAAAAGACACTATACTCAAAGCATGATACACCTATATTTCACAAAATCCAGCAGTTGATATTTTAAGTCTTTTTGAAATATGTGGGGGATTATGGTATATTTAGGAAAAAGATATGGTATTTCAAAATGACTTAAATCCTACATTCCTAAAAGTGAAAACCATTTTCCACATTTTATAATCACTCACTTTTTTAGGGTTGTAAAGAGTTGGGAAGGAAGTGGGTACTGCACGCATAAGAGTGGGCTTTGGTTTCGTCCATTTAGGCTGAAAGAAGGCTTAAATCTATGATTTTCTCATGTGCATGGTATGGGCTCTGGCCTAGTCAAGCCTAATTTTAGTTTTCAAACATTTTTTGGCTTACCTGGGAAATTGATATTTTCAACCATTTAATACCTTTTATTATAAATTTAAATGTTTCAAGTTACCTTCGATTACAAAATCTTTTAATCAATTCTGTAACATAAATTTAATTTACCTAACAACTATTTAATATAAAATCCTAACAGCTATTTTTGGATACTTATAAATAAGGCTTATTTCTGTGCACAAATAATATACTGAAAAATTAGGAAACACTGTTGGATTTTATTATTTGTTCTTTCTACCAGTTTTTGTTCCCTCTTTTGAAGAAGTGTTTATTCAATCCTAGGAGTTTAACTTATGTAAATCCTTAAGGACGGTGTTGATTAGTACACCTCAAACTATTATTTTATAATAAAAAGTAACTTTTACATACATAATATGTTTTTTTAATAAGTTTGGCTAGTTTCATAAAATATTAATCCTTAGTGTTTTAGAACCATTTTAAAATTAAAACATATGAATATACATATTAATTGGATTCCTTTGGAAAACTCATTTTTTATTTTCCCAAATTCATCTTTTTATTTCTCAAGTTTATTTAAAGTTGCCTTAACTCATTACTAAGCAAAAAGATTAACATATGCATTGTTTGTTCCTAGGCACACCAAAAAGGAGAGTTCAATTGGTGTTCTTAAATTTTTTCCAGCTCGATGAAAATGAAATATGAAATAAATAAAGAATGAATATAAGTAAACTTGTACAAGATTTTTATAGTGGTTTGAGAATTAACAATCCTTACTTGCACTCTTCTAATTCACAATTGGTGTTCCAATTGAAGCTTCTTAGTGAATTTTATATAAGGTTCACTCACCCAACCTCACATTAACCATAACCCAAGTGTTTTCAAAAGCTAACAATTAGACCTTTCATGATTTGAGATTTAATTAGGCTATCTTAAGACCTTTATAAGAGATTTAATTAGGCTATCTCAAGACCTTTACAGTTAAATTTCAATGTATGCTTAACACAAATGGTTGAATAAGCTATAATATGTTATATCACCAAATAATACAATCAAAACTTCAATCAAAGATTGAATTTCATAAATTTGTAACTTGAGGTTGTAAGGGATTCAATAAAAACACTCAAAACTTATAAATGTTGAAGTTCATAGACATTATATACCAAAAGACCTCAATAAGCAATTATAGGATGGTGCCAAATTTTTTCTATCATTCATTGAACAAAATGCATACCAGTTAATGTTTTCCAATGTAACAATCATGTTCCCTATTACTAGGTCATGCTTGCGACCATAAAAATTTTAAGATTAACTTTCCATATGTGACAATCTCATTAGCGCTTTAGGAATAATTGTTGGGCTATAATTCCCTGCATGTCACATTGGTCATGCCTGCGACTTCCTGGTCACATCCTATGACTTATGTTGTGAGCTTAAACGTATGCTAACCTCAGTTGTGACTAGCTATTGGATGTTTTTGCACCCCATAGTTACGCCCATAACTATTTTGGTCACACTTATGACTCCTTATGGTTGTAAAAATTTTTCTATCATTTTAATGATTACGCCTACTACTTAATTAGTTGCACCCATGACACATTGAAAAAATAACTTGATTGAAAATTTGATTCTCAATTCAAATTCAATACTTGAGTACTTATACCTATATAGTGAGAATAAAATATTAGTACCTTCAATTTGATATGTCAAAGTAAAAAAAATTGAGGCCACCCTAACTAGGTCGACAATCTCCCTTTTGTTTATTTTGGCAATCAAATTGAGCATGAGTGAGAGAAATAAAAGGGCAGAGATCAATTTTAACTTTGAAATAAATAAATTCCCTTTCAATATATATAATAAATAAAGTATGTTAAGTGAAAGGAGTATGCATGTATTCAAATTGTTATCTAAGTGTTGCTGTGTTAATTAGTTTGTTCATGCTTATACTTAATGATGTTTACTCTTCCACTTTGAAAAAAATAATAAAAGACTAACAAAAAAGGTATTTATGTAAAAGAATAACAATTTTATTTAATAATAATAGAAGAGAAGGTATGTAAGGTTATGGAAAAGAGAACAACCATAAAGAAACATTAAAAAAAGAATAAATATTAAAAAAACATAAAATGAAAGAACTATTCTTTTTAACATGCTCCTCTTTGTTGCTTTGAGGTGGTGCTTGAGTTGGAGAAGGAAGATAGAGATTGAGAAGGTTCAAATTACATTGAGAAATATCCATTAGCATCCTAATTTCATTATAGTCCAAATGCAAATGATTGAGCCTTTAGTTACTTATATTTTGCCCTTCTAAAAGGGTATCCAATTTCCCTTAAGCTCTAAGTTAAGACTCCAACCTATCAATTTCCTTTTCTTCACTTTGTTTCTCCACTCTTAACCTCTTTTCCTTATGCATCGATGGTTGTTATATTTTCCACTCTGGTTGATCATTCACCATCGCAAGACACTTGGAGTTGACGAAGTTCGACAAGTTTATCATGTTAGACAAAGGAGCACGAAACTTGCCACAAAAAATTGTTATTTAATTGGGGAATGAAGACACCAAGATGTTTAGTGATTAGAGCTATATGAGATGCATAGTTAATGTCATCATGGAGGTTATAACATGCTTACCCTTGAAGTCTTTAGGTGCCATTAGTGTTGAGAAGAGAAGAAGAATTAAATAAGAAAAAGAAATAAGGAGTATAAGAGTTAAAATATGAGTGAAATTATAATAAAAGAAGTTAAATTTTGAGAGGGATTGATGTATTAGGAGTTTGCATGTGTTTAAGGGTTTTTATTGAGTTTTTTAGGTGTTAAGTGGGGTTCAAATGGTTGGTAAATTTTGCATTAGCCACTGATTAATGCATTTGACCAATGTTTTGTATTCTGTCTAAAGTTGTCAGAGGTCGTTCCCACGACTAATGGATTGCGATTGTGAATAGAAGAAAATTTCAAATGGCTAACATTTTTATAAGAGCCATGCCTATGGCTAAAAGGCAAAGACCATGACTACTAGGCATAATGCAAAATTTCTTAAATAATGAAATTTCCAGCAAGAAATGTAAAGTAAGATAAATTAGTAATAGTCCCCACTTTAATATTAATAGATAAGCACTATAAATGCACATAGAAACATTTAAAACACATAAACATAGAAACATTTAAAACACATAAACATAAAAAAAAGGCTAAAATAATGTAAAAGCATGAATGATTAAAACTATAGTTTTTAAAAGCTAGGAGTTGAGGTGGATGATCTTTGAGTTAAGTGATAAAATGAAAGGATATCATTTCAAATTTAGTCGTAGATAGATAGATCTTGATGAAAGGACTTTTAAGAGAACCACAACTCAATCACATTGACTCTAATAATGTGGGAAGAATAAAGAGTCATAAGTCACTATATAGATAACTATGGGCTAGTTTTGAGCATAAGCACATCAGGGTGGATGGTTCTCCCACTTCCATTCATAAGTATCTTTGAGATTGAGTTGCTTGAAGAGTTTCTCAAGTTCTGTATGGATGTGATTAGGAAACAAGTTATTTTTCTCTTTGAATGCTTCATTTGTCCTCTGAGCAATAATCTTTTATCTAATGTAATTTTTCATGATATTTCTAATGTAATTTTCCAGCTCTTCAAATTTCTTTTGAATACTATTATAAGGGTTGTACATCTTTTAATTGAAGTGTTTCATACTAGCATTATGGTGCAAAGAGGAATTGATTCAATATCATCAAATGTCAAAAGTTCATCTTGACAAGGCTTCTTTTTCTTTATCCCTTTTCCTTTGAAGCTCTCTCCGTTAGTAATTAAAGCTTTATCAATGAGAGTGAGAGATAAAAGATTTTAAGTTCAATGTAGAGCTTTCAAACATCCTCTTGCATATTATTATTACAAAGGAGGAGGAACTTAAGCATGTCCTCAGAAAATTTCATTTCCTTCTCAAAGTCTTGATGATCTTTGATTTGGTCATCATAATATTCATGTTCAAGACCTTTAGAGGATTTGGAGGTTCTCATTTAGAAAGGAAGAGTAAAGAGATTGAAAGATTTTGAGTAGGAAGAAGTTATAATGAATAGTATATATAGATTAAATTATAGGAAAGAAGATGAGTTCGGCAAGAATAAACAGCAAAAGGTTCAAAAGAATTGGATGTTTTTCATGAGTGAAAAGACATATGGATTAAAGGCTAAGTTATAGGTTCCTTGGTAGAGTTAAATTGATTTGACCAATTAGAAGTTGTGCATGCGGTGACTTGACAATCTCAATGTCTAAATGTTAGCAGTGTATGCCTTAAAGCTTACACTAAGTATGTGAATGTAAATGAAAACCTAACTGGCTTTAGTATATATGTTTTTTAAATAAAACATTCCTTATATTGAACATATATATGTCCCTTAAGTATTTTGTAGGGAATCTATTCTTAAAGAGTTTGAGAATATGAGTGACAGGTTGCCCTTTATACAAATGCTTTAAAGGTTATTCATAGTTATAGGATTATCAGTAGGGCCGCCATTAATCTGGAAAACCATCACCTACGTTATCATCTATGATAAGGAAGAGACACTTATTGGTATGGAGATAGTGAGTCTCATGCTATAAACATGTGATGCCGTGACAACACGTGAACGTACTCATGGTATGAGTAAGTTGAACAGTGACGTTAGATGATGGATAGGTGGGTCATTACCAACTAGTCAATATCACATCATCTAGATCATGATTATACATATAATCCTTCAACTTGAGGTGACATGTTTTTTGGCATATTGGTGGCTATGGTTTGTTACTACTTACATACCAATGTTAGTCATATATTGGCATATGGAATGTGGTGGCCATAATCAGTGGTATGTTGGGATAAGTGTTTAACCAAGAAAGGATTGATTAACTTGGGTAACTGAGGAAGGAATCTTATGACTTATAGTTGTTCTTAATATGTAAATCTCTGGCTAGAGTGGATAAGGTTCACTAGAAAGAGTTTTTAGTAGGAATCGCGTTTATCGAGAACTCATACCGGATAGAGGTCATAAGATCTAGCATATAGGGTTTGAATATTCCTTGACCTTAACAAAGATTGGGAATCCATAATAAAGGGATTCGAGTGAACTATAATTATAATCAAGAAGTCTATATAAATGTCAAGGATATGGTTATCGACATTCACTTTCTAATTAGGTAGTCGTGATATGTTATGCTATACATTACCCCGACTTATAGGACTAATTGTTTTATTAGGTTAACACACTTGGT
>CAOJBK010687561.1:0-13451 GCA_948294925.1 Codiaeum variegatum | reverse complement strand
TTCTTCACTAAGATTAAACAATTAATCAGCTAAAATAACCAGTCATGAAAAACAATAAAGAACATATACAATCTAAATCCATTTTGATATTAAATTAAAATGGGGAGTAGAATTACTTGAGAGAACACAAAACACAACAGTGTAGAAAAGGCATTGAGCATGGGAAGAAGGCATGCCAGGATCCGATTTCGCCGTCGCAAAAGGCCTCTCCTGGTTGAATATCTGTTTGAGTGCAACTGAGAGAATAGCATTTAATACAGAACCCATAGCAATCCACAAGGATTCAGGATCATGCCTCCACAGAATATAACCACCAAATAAGAAGGATACTAACCACTTGCTCTGTACAAATCATCACAATAGTAAGGCTATAAGTTCATGAAAAGTAATAGTACTAAAACAATTTATAAGATTCAAATGCTATGAATTCTCAATTAAAAACTGATGAATTTGAGAACATGGCAATGCTAAAACCTATGAAGCACGGATAGTTTATTCACTTGGCGTGTCTCTATTTCGAAAACTCGAACACTCGGAAATCCAAGTTTCCTCGTGTCCAGTGTCCGTCTAAAACAAAATTGAATTGTCGATACTAAAAAATGGTTCAAAGTACTCCTAAAACTAATTTTCTTCAATTGAATCTATTAGAATAGGGTGACGCTATTTGCGGAGCAGAATTTGCTATGGCCAGAAAATTTTTATATAATTGATAAAATCATTCTTATATTAGTGTTATAAATTGTCAATTAGACAAAAATTTGCTCTAACCCTAGCAAATTCTGCTCCGGAAATAGTATCTTCTAAAGAATATATCAAACATAAGAAATTACTTCATTTACATTGTAGAACCAAACAAATACATAAATTACTTCATTTGCAAATGATTTAATTAAAGAGGACAAAAAAAACTTTCTTTGCAAATTTTACAAAATTTCACAGAGGCATCAAAAGCAAATATAAACCCAAAGAGGAAATTTTAAAATTAACAAATACATATATTAATTACTTGCAGAAAATCAAACAAAACAAGAAAAAAAAAGATAAATTGGATTAAAAATTGAAGACAAAAAATGGAAAGAAAGAACAAACCAAACGATTGAGAAGAGGTTCTAATCCCTCAGCAATAAATTGGGGAAGAAATTCAGAAGATTCTTCAACCAAAGCTTCTCGTTGAAACATTGTGAGGTTTTTTTCACTATCACCACTTCTAAACGCCGCCATTTTGAGCAACTTAGTCATGGTCTTCGAAACGGGTTTCTGAGAAGAAAACCCACCAAAAAAATCCGATCTCGAAGCTGGAAGACGAAGAAGCACAGTGGGTTTTGATAAATTAAGCTTAGAATGATGAGGAACACAGAATTTCAAAGTGGGATTTTGATAAAGGCCTGTTGTTATCATTTTTTGAGCAGTTCTTGAACACGGCGAACTCTGGAAGGGGAAATAGAAAAAGAGCCATTTAATACTGTTCATATAAATTATTGGGACTTCATGTAAAATAATGTGTGGAAGAAAAAAATTATTGTTTTCGGGAACTATTTTAATATATATATATATATATATATATATTATTTGTTTAATTTTATTCTAAATTTATTTTATATTAGTTATTTTTATTTCTATACATCAATACAAATACAAATTTGGTAAATGCACACCATATTTTCTAAGTGTAGCATTTTTTGCAATTTTTTTTCAAGATACTATCCTTTTATCATCTATCTTATCTCTCTTCTCTTTCAGCCTCCTCTATTCTAAATCTAGAACTAAAATTTCATCTCTTCATTCAATTACGGTAAAGAATCCATTTACCCTTTTCAATTTTCAAGTTGAATAATCAAAATATTCAACAATAATAAAGAGAAGATGAATGGATCCTTAAGTTTTATTGCGGCTTTGGTAGCTCAGTTTTGCCAAATGTCTACTAAGAAGTTTTTTTTATAATAGTATTTTTTTTCTTTTATTAATGCGTGAGAGGGAAAACTAATTTGTGAGAACCACAAGTTGATGAAAAAATTCATCCCTAAACTAAGCAAGTACCTTGAGAAAGTTTCAAGTCTAATCAAAATAAATAAAATCCAATTACCACAACCAAAACAAGAAAAAATTAAACATATCAATTGAAACAAATAAAATCTAAAATAGAAAGAACATGGGAACTAAATCTATGTAGAGGATTCCTGCCAGCAATCAATATCTAAAATAGATACTTGCACCATGAAATAAATGTGAGCTAAGAGGGTCGGGCTTTAAGCATGGCAAGGACTCCCGACACTCAAGTCATTGAATGAATTTTTGTGTCTTAGGCCGAAGGGATCTAAAATAATATTGAACTTAGGTTTCTAGAGTACTTACCTTGAAATTCCTACAATTATGGAGTATTTATAGTATTTTTAAAATTCCCTTGGGCCACTTGTATTATAGTGAGGAAGCCATGTGGAGGAATCTGCATAGAGTAGTGGGAGATCCCCAAGTGAAATAATGACATTTGTCCATATTGTGCATCTAACATGTGTTATGGGGAATATTATGTGGTTTATGTGGATCCCACTCAAATGGGTGGCTTCGGCAGGGTATGGAACAAAACCCCAGGTCGAAGCGATACGCCGAAGCCCTTGTTCCAATGTAATCGGGCTTGGACCCAAATTTCCTTAGGCCTTTAGTTATTCTTTCTAGTCCATGGCCTTTTTATCTTTTTATTCTAACCCTATCGATGGCCCCCTTTTTATCTCCGCTCTTTGTTTGGGGGTTGTTGCCTGGGTGCGTCGATGATTCACGTATCCCTTGATAAGGGAATTCGATTGATTTAATGTACTTATGTGGGCTTCGATTCCTATTTCTGCGAAGCCTTTGTTGCAACGAAGGTTCTTCTGCCACATGGCTTGCCAACTCATTTAAAATGGCCTGCCATGTGTCATTTCTTAATTATAACGGTCAGAACTATGAAGAGTCTTCTAAAAGGCCTATATATACCTCTTTATTTTGACTTTTTTGCTCATTTTGACTCGTTTTTCCTAATGTTCTTTCTTTAGTCAAAATCTTCTTGCTTGGCCTGCACTAGACAATACCACTCCAACAGGCCTGCTCCTATTAGTAGAGAGGAGTTTATCATTCAGTCCCTTGTTCCTTCCTGGAGTAATGTGGTTCCCAAATCGAATATCAACTGGGAACCTTTCCAAACTAACTTCGATAGTATCGCCCTCGTGGTCTCTTTCATTTTCCTTCCCCTTCTCATCTTATCTTTCATGAGAACCCTTAACTCAATGTTCTTGTTGGGTATTGAGATTATGTTATTTTTTATGACCAAATACTTTGAGGCTTGTTTCTTCCTCCATCGGGCTTCTTTCTTGATGTTTTTAGTCATTTCAACATGATACCTTTTACTCTCACACCAAAATTTATCCTTGACATCCATGGCTTCAAGGTCCTTTACTTCTATTTAGGAATTTTCTCTACTTTGATGGAGCTTTTTCAAACCTTTTTCCAATTCAGATCCTGCCAGGCGATGTGGGGGTCTTTATGTCTTTCGGAAGACCTAACAGGAAGTTATTCTCTTCGAAGCCTAATAAGGTGGACGATTGGAAGCATCACTTTTATGGGATAAGTTATACTGGCTTGAATGACATTGGATTTGGGTTCAATAAGGATTACCGAGACAAGCTCTTTGGGAACCCTTCTCTCACCAATGATGATAGGAGGAACTTGTTGATATTGATTAGTTCGAGGGAGCTGGTCAATCTTAAGGACCTGTGCCGAAGCAGCCTTTTGGAGGATAAAGGTGGTCGCATGTCCATCCCTTTCTGTCTTGCGAACCTGATGGGAATTTGATTTTTATTCTTACTTTGATTTTTGCCTCTTCATAATGCTATTCTGACACTTCTTTTTCTTTTACAGAGAAGCCTATAAAGGTAGTGAATGAGGACCTTTGATGCATACTGAGGGAAGGTCTGAAGAGGGAAAGTCTAAAATACTAAAGCCAAATCTCACGTGTTTTATTCCTGTTTGAGATCCTACTACGGATGAGTTTCGGCCTAGTACTAAGGAGGAGATCCAGATAGCAATTTTATGACTCCACCTTCAGGAGGTAAACTTCCCTCACCTGTCAGTCTATTATAGAGATCTGCCCTCTAAAGATGGTGTGAGGGCTCAAGCATCCTCTGGCCCACTTGGTCCCCTGCTCCTATAGTAGGACCTAGCTTTGTTGCACCTATTTCTAGCTCTAAAAGACTTAAAGGTCCATCCCTACCTTGAAGATAAGTTAGACTCGGCCAATCCAAAGTTCTGTTCTTTTCCCTAGACCTACTCTTACTCCTCGACCTTCTATCCCCATTGTTTCGACAGTCGCCGCTTCTTCCTTTTTCCATCTGAATGGCCCTTTTGGCTTTAAGAAGAAGAGGCGATATGGGAAATTACTACTATTTCAAAAGTTTGAGGATAAGATCACACATATGCTTTATTTCCAGCGAGTGGCGAGGCATGCCCTTAATATGATGGAGTCACTTGCCAAAGACGAGCAGGAGTTCAACAAGTTGCTCCAAATCTTTTATCATAATTGTAGTCTGCCTTATCCCAAAGATTGGCTAATCAAGATTTATAGCTTCTTGTATGACAAGAGCGAGGCAGTGATGAAGGAGTTTTTAGAGAGGGGATTTGCTCCTCCATCTTCTGAAACTGGAAGAGCTAGTGGCTTGGCTTCAACTACTTAGGCGTCTGTGTCCCTTGCAGGTAATACCATTTCCTCATCTAACTCTACTTCTTCTTCTTCTTCATCTTCCCCTTCTTCTTCTGACCTTCGAGGGGTCTACGAAACTCTCGAGAGGTTAGAGAAGTCTTGGCAAGTTAGGCGGTCTACTGGGACTGCTTTTCCTCTCGAGGCTAAGCCCCTCTGAGTGATTCTTCCTGATGGCAAAGAAGTGAGCAAGATGAGGATTAAGCACTCTACTAGGAGAACCTTATGAAGAGTTGGTAGGTTTTTTTAGTTCTTTTTCATTCTTTCTTCTTTTTGGTGTTGATTTGTCTTTCTATTAGTGAAACTTCACTTGGAGGGGGTATTGGGGGAGAAGTTCCCTCATTGAGCGAGGGTTCCATCTCCTTACCCACTGTACCTATGCTGCCTTCAATTCTAGAGGTAAATCTTTCATCACTTTTCATTTCATTCTTCTTTGTTTGCCTTTATTTTACTCTTTTCTTCCTTATAGGTCCCTGAAGGCATCCAAGTTGATGAGGCATTGTCTCATCCTTCGGCGGAGGTCGCGCCTCTAGTTGCTACTTCTACTTTGCCCTTTTTTAGGATTGAAGAGGTTACCATTCTATCTTTGGTGCTTGAGGTAATCCTTCACTTTCTTCTACTATTTTAAGGATTTATTCCTAATTATCATCTTTTTCCCCGCAGAATACTAAATGTGTACAAGTTGGTGAGGTTTCGTCTCACTCTCTGTGGAGGTTACTCCTCCCATTATCTTAACTTTGCCTCCTCCTCAAAGGGTTAAGGAAGATGTTGTTGTGCCCCCTTTAGTACGTGTTCAGGTATTCTTTTCACCAAGCATATCTAAGTGCCTTTTTAAGCATTACTGAGGCTATTTTTATTGTTCTAGGTTGTCGAAAAGGATGGCGACAACGAAGCCACCTCTAGAGTTTGTTCTGCGGAGTTAGAGGAATTTGTCAAAGACTTTAATGTCGACAGTCTTCCTACTCCGACCCACGAAGATGATGAAGCTTTATTTATTCTCTACCAATCGAGCTACAGTTCAAAGTTTGTGATGGAGATGTTTCTTCTTAAAAGAGCTTCTTTAGAGTAGACCACCCTCATTGAAGGTACTGGAACTTCCTCCACTACTCACGAGGAAGATCACTCAAGCAAAAATGAGGGCACCCATAGGCCTCTAAGCAACTCATTATTACTGATCCCCTTCACAATCTCTCCTCTGCTTCAATTTTGCCTCCCTCCATTTTGACACAGATGGGTAACGAGTTCTTCCTGGAGAGGATGAGGCTCTTTAATGCTAAGGCAATCTTGTCTCATGGACTAGCTCTTCAAATTGTCCTTGAGGTTAGTATTTGCATTCAGTTGTTATTTTTTACCCTTGTTGCTTCTAACACCTGCTTCTTTTATATAGGATGCCTTGTCAAAAGTGAAGTCTCACCAAGAGGCTTCAAAGGTTGTTCTCTTCAACCACCAGGAGATGAAGACCATCGTCTCCCTTCACTATTTAAAGAGTGATAACCTTAAGAAGATCTTGTCCGAGAAGGAGAAGGTCCTTTAAACATCATCATTGGAGCTTTAAAGTACTAAGTAAGCTCTTATCCAAGCCACTTCTGACCTTAAGGCTGCTTATTCGAAGAGAGATATCACCTTTGAAGACAAGGAGAAAACCTTAATGGAACTTAAAGATCTTCGTGCTAAGTTGAGGGAGAAGGAAGAGCTTGTCACTTCCCTAAATTAACAAGTGATCACCTTCGAAGGTCATAACCACACTCTCTAAAGAGATAAGGACAAGCTGCAAGATGACCTTTGTCTTTTGCAAAAGATTTTAAAGTCCATGTTTGGGCAGGCAAAGAGGCATGAGAGGGGGTGCGCAAAGCCATCAGAGACTTCTTCACCTATGATTGGTTATGGAAGTACATCATAAAGAGGGAAGTAATGCATGTGATGCTTTGGCATAATAAAAGCATCAAAGAGATAATAGCAAGGCATCCTGAAGATGACAACTCTTTCAAAGTGTATGAGCTGAAGAAGGTTATTGTTCTTGCCATCGAAGACTATTTGAGCACACTTCCTCAACCTTCTTCCCCCATAGTTGAGGTAGATAAGCACAAGGATATTCATTCTTCCTCAAGTGAAGATTTGGGTTACGATGTGGATCTTAAGGAGGGAGGCCCAAATCCTTAATAGTTTTCCTTCGTAGTTGATGTACTTTTGTAAATTTTGTGATTTTGTACATTTGTAAATTATGTACATTTTTGTAAATTATTTTGATTGTAATAGAAATTCACTTCTATTTTTGTCATTTTGCTCTACCTTTTTTTATGTTTTTCCCAGTTTTGTTTGCTTTCAAACTTTACTTTTTCAAAGCTCTTTTAATTCTTTTTGGCTTTTTCTTTTTTCTTTCGAGATTACTAGTTCCTTCGCTGAAGCATCATAGGTTCGAAATGTCCTCTACCTAATGTTCATGCTTCGCTGAGGAGGTTCTTTTCCTATTAAGCTGGTCTTATTTCATTTGCTAAGGGTTTATGCCATATGGGGAAGATCTTTTGCTTGTCAAACAGGTCTTATGTCCTTCATTGAGGATGTTTGCCTCAATGAGAAGGTCTTTTGCCTACCAAACAGGTCTTGTGTGCCTTCTAGGGAAGGTCTTTTGCATATCAACTAGGTCTTGTGTCCTTCATCAGGGATGGATGCCTCCCAGGGAAGGTCTTTCGCCTGTAAAGTAGGTTTTTAAAAGCAACAATAAAAAATTGTATACATAATGGACTTAGAAGGCAGATATTCATTGATTTTGATCACTAATAGTACATTTTCAAGTGTTGTACATTCCATGTATGGGTTATATCTATGCCTTCTAAAGTCTGGAGTTTATATGTTCCAGGGCCTATCACTTGCTGAACTCTGAAGGTCCCTTCCCATGTTAGGGATAACTTGCCAATTCCTTCTCTTCAGCCTATCACTTTGAGGCTCCTCATTACCAGGCTACCTTCTTCAAATTTCCTAGCCTTCACCTTCTTGTTAAAGTAATTGGCAGTTCTTCTCTTGTATGTTGTAGTTCTAATGATTATCTCTTCCCTTAGCTCATCCAATAGGTCCAAGTATATCCTTATTTGCTTGTCATTGTTGTAATAAAGGACTTTTCCACTTGGTAGCCCAATGTCGACTGGAATGACTACTTCAGTGCCAAAAGTTGGAGCAAATGGGGTTTCTCCTGTGGTCTCTCTTGGTGTGGTTCAATATGCCCAGAGCACATGGTGGAGCTCTTCAACCCAATCTCTTCCATACCCTTATAGTCTTCGCTTGATCCCCTGGAGGATGGTTCTATTGGTAACTTTTGTTTACCCATTGGTTTTGGAGGTGAGCTACTAAAGAGAAGTGTTTTTTGATGCTTAGTCCTTTACAAAATTATCTTATCTTCGCATTATCAAACTACTTTTCATTATCACTGATGATATGATAAGGAATTATGAATCTACAGATGATGCTTCTCCATATGAATTTGATTATATTGTCTGTTGAGATAGTTTCTAGAGGTTCTGCTTCGACCCATTTTATAAAATATTCTACTACGACAACCAATAACTTTCTCTATCCTGGACCCATCGGGAAGGGACCAATGATGTCTATCCCCCACTTGGCGAAGGGCCAGGATCTATGGATTAGGACTTGATCAGTTCCCAACATCTTTACCAAGTTTGCAAATTTCTAACACGATGGGCATTTTCTCACTTGGGATCTTGCATCTATCTTTATTGTAGGCCAATAAAAGCCTTGCCGAAGTGCTTTGGCTACCAGTGCCTTTCCCCCAATATGCATTCCGCATGACCCTTCATATTTCTCTTGAAGGACATACTTCACTTGGCTTGGCTTGAGACATTTTAGCTAAGAGAGTGAATATGCTCTCTTATACAATGTGCCATTGTGAACAGAGAAGTAGGCGCTTTTCCTTTTGACTTACTTCACCTCTTTTAGGTCTTGTGGTAACTCTCCTTTCTCTAGGTAGGCTTTTATTTAGTCTATCCAGCTTGGTTCATTCTCTTGGACCTCTATCACCTCTTCACCTTCACTTATGCTGGGTATTTATATGGTCCCCATGAAGACTTTGTAGGGGTGCACCACTGCTAACTTGCTCAAACTATTCGCTCAACAATTTTAAAGCCTCGGGACTTTTCGGTATTCCACTTTCACTCCTTTCTCATGCATCTTCTGTATCTGCTCTCTAACTATAGCTAAATATCTTGCCATTTCTTCCTTCCTTGCTTCGAATACCCCATCGACATGTCCCAGCACTAACAGTGAATCATTGCATAAGCATAATTTTTCCACTGAGAGGAAGTCGGCTAATCTGAGCCCTTGTACTAGTGCTTTGTATTTAGCTGTATTATTGGTTGTAAGGAAATATAATTTAAGATCATACTCGAGGAGGACCCCAATGCCACTTATAATAACAACCCCTATTCCATTAGCTTTCTGGGCGTTGGCTCCATCAGCATATAACTCCTATGTGATTAACAAGTTTGCTTTGGCCTCACCTTCTTCGGTCTTCTCTCCACTTTCTTCAAGAAAGAGCATTCAGAGATGAAATCTGCTAATGCTTGAGCCTTAATTATAGCTCTGTGCCTGTATTGCAGAGCATATTGTTCGAGCTCTATAGACAAGCATAACATCCTCCCAAAGTTTCTGGCTTGTGGGGAGTTTTTTATAGGGGCTTATCTATCACCACCACCTCTTGATGTGCTTGGAGGTATACTTTGAACTCCTTGAATGACAACAAAAGAGAGTAAGCCAACTTTTCAATATGTGAATAATTGACCTCCAGTCCTTGCAGGACTTTGTTAAGATAATAGATTGGCTTTTTCACTCCATCTTCCTCCCTCACTAATACAGCTCCTACTTCATACTGAGATGTTGAGAGATATATGAGTACTTCTTCCCCAGGTAATGGTCTGCTTAGCACTTGTTCTGACCCTAGATAGGTTTTAAGTTCTTTGAAAGCCTTCTGGTAATCCTCTGACCATTCGAAGGTTGCATTCTTCCTTAATCTTTTGAAAATGGCAGGTATTTCTTCAATGCCTTAGACATGAACCGACTAAGAGAAACTAATCTCTTGTTTAGTTTCTGCACCTCCTTCACATTCTTCAATGTTGGCATATCCAAGATCACCTTCATCTTATCCAGGTTGGGCTCAATCCCTATCTCGCTTACCTGATACTCGAGGGACTTGCCACCTTGAATGAAGAAGGCACACTTCTCCGGGTTCAATTTCATACCGTAATGGTCCATCACTCCAAAGATTTCCTTCAGGCCCTCTACATGTTCTTCGAAGCTTTTGCATTTCACAATCATATCATCAATGTAGGCTTCTGGATTTCTCCCCAATTGATCCTTAAAGATCCTATTAACCAATGTCTGGTATGTTGCACCCGCATTTTTTAGGCCGAATGGCATGGAGGTGTAGCAATAAATACCTTTCTCAATGATGAATGTTGTCTTCTCTTCATCTTCTAGATCCATCTTAATTTGGTGATATCCCTGCTTGGCATCAAGGGAAGAGAGGAATTTTTATCCTACCTTGGAATCTACTAATTTATCTATCATTGGTAGAAGGTATAAATCCTTCGGACAAGCTCTATTCAAATCAATGAAGTCCACACACATCATGTAACTTCCATTTGCCTTCTTCACCAGAACTACATTAGCTAGCCATTACGGGAATTGAACTTCTCTAATGAATCCAATCTCCATCAACTTCTCTACCTCTTCATCGATGACAACCTACCTCTTTGTGCCGAAGCACCTTTTCTTCTGCTTAATTGGATTAAAAGTTGGGTCCATATTGATTTTATGAGTCATCACTTCTGGGCTAATCTCTGGCATCTCTGAGGAATCCCATGTGAAGGTTCCTTTATGGCTCACCAAGAATTGCTTCACCTCAGCTTTTTCCTCCAATTCGCAATTCACTTTTAAATATCTCTCTTGCTTCCCTTCATCAACTAAAAATGACTCCAATTCTCCCAATGGCTAAGCCCTTCGGTCTTTCTCTGATCTCACCTCCTATTGGACCATACATACTTCTTCAGTCTGTATATGGATCATGCTTTTCCTTTTTCGAGTGAAGTCTACCTCAAGCTCCTGCCTCGAGGTGCAATACACAAAAAAATCTATCCCATCTGGCAAAGGGACCTTTACCCTTCCTCTTTGCACATTGGTTTCAACTTCTAAGTCATTGAGCAGCAGCCTCCCCATCAAGACATTGTAAGCCATCAGGATCTTCATTACTACGAAGAGCACCATCACCATCACACCCTTCGAAGCTACTCCTATAGTGAAGGGAAGTTTGATATATCCTGCACTAGGAATTGCTGTCTTATCCAAAGTTCTAACTGGGTTCTTCAACTCTTTCAGCTCATACCCTTTTATCGCCATCTTCTAATAAGCCTCAAAGGACGATAGATTGGTTACGCTTCCATTTTCCACCAATATTCTTTGCATATTATAATTAGCGATGATGGCTTTGATAATAATTGGATTCACTCGGTTTGGTACTATCCCATCTTCCTCGTCCCATTGCTTTTAGCTGTTGTAAAAGACAAACTCTAGTGTTTCCTACTTCGAACTAAGACTTTGCCTTTGCTACTTACCACCTCCTCATGAGGTCCTCCAGTCAGACATGCAATGTCTCCTAGTGCTCCATCATTTACCATCGGCAGCTTTGGGTTCCTATCATCTCTTACAAATCTCTTCAAGTAACCCTGTTTAATTAACCGCTCTATTTCCTCCATCAAGTGCCTGCATGAATCGGTAGTATGACCATGAGTGTTGTGGAACTTACAAAACTTCATTTTATCCATCTTATCTAGATCATTTTTTATTGGCTTCAGCCTTTGCCATATGGCTTGATTTTGAAAGATTGCGAAGACAACCTCTGGCCTAGCATTCAATAGGGTCAATTTAGTCACATCAAAAGTTCTCTTAGCAGACTCCTTTTCCTTCTCCTTTGTCTGCAAAGCCACATTATTAGAGCCGTTCGTTCCTCCTACTTCCTTCTTTTTACTCTTCCCTCTTCTCCCTTCCTTTTTCGAGCGAACTAACTCACTCAAAAAGCATCATCTTGCCAATCACTTTGACTTTGATTAATTTAAAACCACAACTTTGCTAATTTTTTTAAAACAATTTCTGTCCATGTGCACTTCAAATAATAACTTTGACGATGAATAAACAATTTGATACTTAGTTTTTAGATGAAAAAAATATATTAAACTTTGATTTTCATATCTTTTATTGATTTCAAATTAGTTTAATAAAGTTTCTCTAATTTTATATTTTTTGTCCAGAACATCTGGTATCAGAAAAAAAAAAGTAATCATATCTACATTCATATTTTGTAATTTGTTAAAAAAGAGGCAATGTTGACTTGGACTGATTTTCCATTCTTAAAATTTTGTAAAAATCTTTCCACGATGGTATGATTATTGATATTTTCTTTTATTATTTCAGAAAAATGTATTTTTAAGCCGATAATGTTGATTTATTCTAATTAGAGCCAGTTCTTTAATAAACAAAAGGTCTTATTTGCCTTTTCCCACCATATATAATTATTGTTATTTTCTTTTATTATTTCAGAAAAAAAATGAGTATTAAAAATTTCCACTCGCCTTCCTCAGCCTTACCTTACTACATATTTTATTATGGTTAGCATTTACTTATTAATACATTTCCAGTTTCAAAGGTCTTCACATTCACAAAAAGTCTCCTCTAAAATATACTATGGCCTCTACTGCTTCATCTTCAAACCATCTTGATCTCCAATGGGATATTTTTATCAGTTTTAGAGGCAAAGATATTCGTTATGATTTGCTTAGTCATCTTGCTAAAGCTTTTGAAGAAAAGAAAATCAATGCATTTATTGATAATAAACTTCCATTGTTATTTGTTTTGTATTATAAAATTATCAAATAAAATATAATCTGAAAAAATTTTATTTTATTATAAAATAAATGTCAATAACAAATTTAAGGAAATAAAAAAATTATAAAAAAAATCTGAAGTCAAATTGAGATTAGAGTTTGACTCTATTTTTTTAAGATAAATTTATTTCCTACTGGTGCTAAGGGTTTGCAACAATTGTCTCCCATAATACAACAATTTCTTTCTTATAAAAGTAGCACTCTAATTTACAAGAATAACGAACTTCACAATTTTCACTTTCTCAAAGACTTATGAACTTTAGACAAAAAAGAAGGAAGAAAACAATAAGTAAAAGACTAATTTTTATATTATTTAACTTTAATACTTATGTCTATTTATAATAAAAATTATAAAAAAGACATGACCCTTACTAAGGACACAATCTTTCTAAAAGAAATGAACAAATGATATGACTCTTCTAAGAGATTTAAGTGAAAAATCACGACTCTAAATAATTTTTCATTCAAAATAAATAAAATAATATTAAATTATTAGTATTTATTTTATCCAATAATCCCCTACATGAATGAAAATTTACACACTAATAAAGACACTAGAGAGAGTAATTATAAAATAAGCAGCACTATAAGAAAATTGCAGTTTTGTAACGGCAAAATCCGTTACAAATCTGTCACAAATTGTCTTTTGTAATGGATTTGTAACAGAATTTTGTCGTTAAAAATTTGATGGTTACAAATTTTTTGTAACGGAAATAAACAATCCGTTACAATTTTTATAAGGGATTTGTAACGGAATATTAGTTACTATTTTGTAACAGAAC
>CAOJBK010687198.1:0-12088 GCA_948294925.1 Codiaeum variegatum | reverse complement strand
TAAGATTGTCAATTGAATGATTTGTTGAGAGTATTATAGCAAATACCATATAGTGAGAAACATAACATACACATGCAAAACAGAACAATAATGCAAGCAAAAGAGAGACAACCAAAATGGAACAAACAAAACAGAGGTAAGGAGAGCCAGGGGTTACTGTGATGTTCGTCAAAGACGAAACTGATTCAGAGTTGCTGTAAACATCGGCGGAGCTGGTGGCAGGTTCACCGGTCGGCGTGGAGAGGCGGTCATCGGCGAAGCTGGGTGGTCACCGGTGAGTTTTGAAGCTTGCAACGACGATGGCGATTGTGTTTGGAGAGTGGAGGCTGTGAAAAATGAATCTGTTATGGGGGGAGGCTTTTATAATTAAAAGTTATTGAACCATTACTGACCCCAATATTAGGTCAGTAACTTTTTTTTTTAATTTACTGACGCGTTACTGACCCCAATATTGGTTCAGTAACAATTTTATTTTATTTACTAACGCGATGGGGTCAGTAACAATTTTATTTTTTTTCTGACTCGTTGGGGTCAGTAACGTTATTTTGATGCTCGACTTTACGTAAAAAAATTCATTCCCGCCCATATATTACTGACCCCAATTACTGACCCGTTTTACTGACCCCAAAATGGGTCAGTAAATTACTAACCCAATTTTGGGGTCAGTAAAAATATTTTTTTTTCATTTAATGACCCGTTACTGACCCTAAAATTGGGTCAGTAATAAATTTTGTTTTATTGATCGGAAAAATGGGGTCAGTAATTTACTGACCCATTTTTGGGGTCAGTACCATATGGCGGGATTTCGAATAATTATTTCCCTCCATTTATACTGACCTGTTACTGACCCAAAAATTGGGTCAGTAATTTATTGACCCAATTTTTGGGTAAGTATGGGGTCAGTAATTAATTAATTTAATTTATTTTTGGGTCAGTAATTACTGACCCCAAAAATGGGGTCAGTAAAATCAAATTTTTTTATAGTGTAATATCTAGATGAACTTCACCATTGGTTTTCTATCATCTATCCTGTATTTCTTTCATATATTAGTTTTAATTAGTTTAGTTTAATTAGCCTCAAACTTGATTCAACTAGAGAATAGTTTATGTTTGAGCTAGCACTTGTATCATTATCTCTGTGGATTGACCTTGTTACCACTATACTACCTAAACATTAGGTACACTTGCCTAGAGCTAGGGTAGAATTAGTCGTCAAGCTTTATAAATTGTAAAACCCCTAGTGTTGCCTCCCGGCACATCAGAAGCTATCCTAGAATCTTAGGACCTTAAGGCTCATTTTAATGAAACAAAGCAAGATGATACTGGATCTGTTACATAGATGGTAGAGCAAATCGAGAAAACTCTAGTGCTTCCTTGGTCTTAACATAAACCTAGTGAGTCACACATGATAAAGCATTGACCAAGCGAGGTTAATAAAATTATATTGATAATTAATTGAAATATTCAATTAATTATTAATGATAATTGATTTGAACTCGTAACTAAATTTACAAACACCCGAGCATATCTTGAAGTTCATTTCATAAAGAGTTTATTTCAATTTAATCATATTTGTGTGAGATACAAATGTTAAAGGCTAAATAAAAATAAGAGTTTCGGAATAAATAGAAATAAAGTCTAATATGTGATGATAATGTAATTTATTCTTAATTATGTTTTTTAGTAATTATTTACTATCTTGATATTATAGCAGTGTGAACCCTCAATTTTGTACCTTCAGAATCACCAGTTACCTTATGACTTCCAATTAGACTTAAAGGTTTGGAAACAGAATGTGAGTCAAGGGGACAGCGCCCCTCGCTACATCAGGGAAACTATGTATATTTGGACATAATCTCAAGAAAAGTCTCTTATTTTTACACCATTGATTTTGCCTCATCAATACAAGACCAAAGACTCAAACCTTGCTCAAATCAAACCTAAAACAAACCTAGAAAGTCCAAAAAACCGAAATGAGTCAGATTGTGAATTGGACATGTGAGCCAAACCTTTGATGCATGACCCAAGCCACTGGTGCATGAGCCAAGCTCTTGGCACATGCGCCAATGGCCTAGTGCGCGCGAACCCAGTTTTCTAATGATCCAGACTCAGATTTTCTATAAATTCGACTCTATGGGTCACCATTTGGAACAAAATTTTAACTCTGAACATCTAAAAAAATACCATTAAATTTAGTTTATCAATTTATACCTCTACCAAAGTTTTTACTAAGACCTGAACCACCACCAGACTCATGTTCCGACAGTCTTCTTTGAGCACAACGGATACCCATTCCCACCTAATCAAACCTTCTGAAGCGCAATTCCATGTCCGAGAAAGCAAAAAGTACTATCCATATATCCATTTCTTTTATTTTCTAATCAATTCAAAACTCTAAATTTTGATTTAGGTAATTCAAATATTAAAAATCATTTTCTTTAATCTAAAATCGAAGTGATTAAAGCCTATTTGATTAATCTTTCAAAATTAAAATGGATTAGCTTTTGAACACACACCAACCAACTCTCTTTTTTAAAATAACTCCAACCCTTTCATAAGAAGGGAGAACAGTGTGGGGTTTGATTCCCATTCAATGGGATATACCGGTAAGACAATATTAAGGCTTCAACTCCAAAAATAGTTTTCTTTTCCTTTTGTTCTTATTGCTATTTTCTTGTTTTTATTATTATTTGTATTTTATTATTATGTTGTTTCTGTTTATTATTATTATTTTAGTATACCTATTATTATTTGGAGAATGTGTGCCCTTCCTACACCTTCTGGCTAGAGGAGGGATCCCTTTTCAGTTTCTACTATTTTATATGTAATTTTATTTTAATATTGCTTTTCTTTTATTCAGTTGTTGTTGGTAATATGTGCCTTCTCTAGTATCTTTTTGGGTTAGAGTAAGGACCCTTATTTATTTTTATTTGCTTTTCATTTATCGTGTTCATTATTACTTCTTCCATTTCATGATATAATATGTTCATGTAAGATTTTAAATGCCTTATTATGTTCATACACCATGTTAATATGCCATGCATACATCGAAACCTTTTTAACCAATACCAAATACCAAATTTGTTACAAAATGAAAATCTTTTCTAAAATCAATATTTTTTTTTATCAATCATGAGCCCCCTAAATCCATTCATTGGTTCAAGGCTCGCATTTTCTAAAAATTGGGCAAAATTATATTTTCATAGAGTTAAATGGTTTCTTAATCACCTTGCAAAATTTATTTTCTAAACAATTAAGTGCCAACTCACTCACACAATGCACCCAATGGACTCATAAGAAGTGCACCTAATGTGGGAATTTGATCCATTGACGCCATGCATAATTTGACTATTCGCGGTTACTTTCCTCAAGCTAGAAACTCGATGGCACGCTGGAAGCCTAGCAGGTGGGACCTCAGAGTTAGCAAGTCTAGTGGGGATGTTTTAAAATTGATAAAAACTAAATAGGCTATTTTTTATACAAACACTTTTGGCTTAAAATCATAAGGAATTGGTTTCATGAATCACTTCAAATGCACCTTTATCTCTTGAAAAACAAGGATAGAAAGTAGCATCGAGAGAGCTTCCCTACTTGGGACTGCTATACTGATAGTGAAATCATCTAACCTGAGGCATACCCACTAATCCTTTCGGTTGGGATAACGAGGTTGCAAGTAGCCAATGGACCCACATGAATCTCTTTTATTCACATGTGGTTAGTTATATCGCACTTCTATTCGATCGGTAACCTTCAAACCACCAAGCTTCATATAATGATTAGAGTTGATCTTAGGTATCATGTACTATAATCCTGATTTAATCTTGTCATCATGAAACTATTTTCATTTATGCATACATATATGCATGCATAATGCCATCACGAACCTAAACAAGGCCAATTTTTTTCCAAAAACTAAACCAACACTATCCTAAGTCATGTCTATGAACCAAAGTCTATCGTGGCTATGTTAAATTTCCAATACCCCATTTTCTTTTTTCTACCCTAAAGGTAACTGTGTCCAACAACGAGAATGCTCCCAACCCCAATGCTGCCAATGTTGATGCCCCACCTACCAAAATTGCTACCACGCTAACTGAGATCATGAAAAAGCAAGAAGAGACTCCCAATAAGTAAGAAGAGACCATGGCCTCTATGCTCTAAGCCTTAGAATAAGTCATCCTGGGAAAAGTCCAAGCTATGATGGCCCAAGTTCGCATCCAGCTAGCCCACAATGCATCTACCTCCTCCAATTCAGGCAAAGAGCCTATGGAAGAAGACATTACTCTAACTTCCATACCTACACAAGCTGACCATACAGTCACCACACCAACTGCCCCTCTAATGGATCCTTTCCAAAAGGAGGCTCAAGACCATCCTTTGTTGAAAGTCATGGTTGAAAATATGAAGAAATTCAAAAGACCCTAAGCACTATCAAGAATAGAGATAATGTGGTGGATGTCAAATCTCTTAGCCTATTCCCCAATGAAAGGCTGCCTCCCAAGTTTCAAATGCCAATCTTTGAGAATTTTGATGGCACAACCTGTCCTAAGATACATCTCAAGATTTATAATGGTTCACTTCATCCTTTAGGTGTTGATGGTGAGCTCCTTGCTCAATTATTCCAACAGTCACTTTCTGGTTGTGGCTTTTAAGTGATTTGTAGAATTAGATTATTCTAAAAAACTGACATAGGAATCTATTTGTAAAGCTTTTGTAAAATAATACACTTACAGTGATGAAATCGATATTACAAGAAAAGATCTTGAAACTAGTAAGAAATATCCTAAAAAAACCTTTTCCTCATTTATTACAAGGTGGAGGAAGAAAGCTTCGCAAATGGTAAAAAGACTAATAGAATTTGAACAAGTGGATATGGTTGTGAAAAATTTGCTCCATGTATATCGAGACAAATTGATCACACAATACATGCCAAATTTCAAAGCGTTCATCGCCACTACCTCCCGCATCGAAGATATAATTGATTGGTCCTAAGTATTTTCCATTACTAATCCTGAAGCCTTTTTTTATGAGGAGAAGCTATATGAGGATTGCCAATCAATCCATTTCGAAGACTACATATAAGACAGACTCTTCAATGAAGTTTCATTCTTGTCTAACAAAAGGGAGAATACAAATCCTTCCACCTTGATCCAACCGACTACTAAGAAGCTCAATAACTGGTTCCTTGAAGAAAGTCTAGTCTTTCTAGATTTTGAAATTAAAGCTAAATCTAAAGAGTCTTCCTGGGCCAGAGTCAACTAAGTCTGAATTGTTTAAGTCTGAAACATTTGATTCCTCTATATTACCAACTTAATGTAACCATGACTTGTCCCTTTTTTTAGGCTAATAAAATGAGCAAGTTTTTTATGTCCATGTTTCCTTATTCTCTTTTAGTGTTCCAACTGGTGAATATGAGTTTAATCAATAAAAAAAAAGAGAATCATAAAAAAATAATAAATAAAAAAACTGATGTTGTTAAAAAGCCCATTAATATTTTAGTAATAACATTCATTATATTTGCATGCTCAAACAGGTCTAGTACAAAGACAAGCATTAAAAAGTTCAAAGTGTGGATTTAGTTTAGAAGAGTAAGATTGAGACTTTAGAGCTTCCTTTGAACAAAAGTGTAGAGAAGGAAGCTTCTTAAAATTTGGAGCTTAAAGAGCTCCCGAAGCATCTATCTTAGTGAGGGAGAGACATTTCCTATGATAATATCTTCTACATTGAGGGAGGAGGAAGAAGAGAGAGTAGTTTCTAAACTTAAGAGATTAAAACAGGCCATTGGTTAGGGTTTGAGTAACATTAGAGGCATTAACCCTTCTACATGCACGTATAAAATGATTTTAGAGGAAGGGGATAAGCCTAAGAAGGATATACAACGTAGGTTGAACCTAACTATAAGTGAGGTAGTGAAAAAAAAGGTCCTTAAATTACTTAATGAAGGGGTAATTTACCCCATTACTGATAATGAGTGGGTTAGTCCCATTCACATGGTTCTAAAAAAATAGGGATCACAGTTGTGAAAAATGATAAGAATGAGTTAGTCCCCATAAGGACTGTAATAGGGTGGCGTATGTGCATTGATTACAGAAAATTGAATAACGCCACCAAAAAAGATCACTTTCCTTTGTCGTTCATTGATTAAATGTTAGATAAACTAGCTGGCCATGCATATTATTGCTTTATTGATGGTCTTTCAAGTTATTATCAAGTGGCCATTACTCTGGAGGATTAAGCTAAGACGACTTTCACATGTCCTTTTGGGACATTTGCTTTCAGGCAGATGCCATTTGGCCTATGCAATGCTTCGATGACCTTTTTAGAGGTGCATGATGCTAGTCTTTTCTGACATGATCAACAACTACATAAAGGTATTTATGGATGACTTTTATGTTTTAGGTAATTCTTTTGATGATTGCCTCAATAAATTGGTTTCCATCTTGGAACGGTGTATTGAGTGCAATCTTACATTAAGTTGGTAGAGGGGTCATTTTACGATAGATCATGGAATTGTATTAGGTCATATTGTGTCTAGTAAGGGTATGGAGGTCGATAAGGACAAAGTTTATTTAATTGCTAACTTACCCCTCCCACATCTGTAAAAAGGGTAAGGAGTTTTTTAGGCCATGACAGTTTTTATAGGAGATTCATTAAGGATTTCTCTAATATAAGCCAACCATTGTGTAGGCTATTAAGGAAAGATGTCCCTTTTTAGTTTGATGAAAAGTGCATGGAGGCCTTTCATACCCTAAAGAAAAATTTGACCACTACTCCTATAATTATTGCCCCCGATATGTCTTTTCCTTTCGAATTGTTGTGTGATGCATCTAACCATGCATTGGAGGCTATTTTGGGCCAAAGGGTTGATAAGTCTTTAAGAGATATATATATTATGCTAGTTTGACACTTACTGGTCCACAACTTAATTATACAACCACTAAAAAAGAAATTCTAACTGTTGTTTTTGCATTCGATAAACTTAGTGGATATTTAGTTGGCTTTGAGATCATTGTGCATATTGATCATTCTGCTCTAAAATATCTTTTGACTAAACAACATGTGAAAACTCATTCAATTCGGCGGGTATTACTCTTGTAAGAGTTTGACTGTTAAATTTGTGATAAGAAGGTTAGTGAAAATGTAGTTGCCAATCATTTATTTAAGTCACCCTTCTCATCCAAGAATGAACTTGTATTGAGTAACACTATCAAGGATTTAGTAGCATTTCCTTATGAACAATTTTTTTTGTTATATCATAAATCCTATGGTTTACTGATATTGCTAATTATCTTGCATGTGTAATTATGAAGGATGATATGTCGTTTTAGGAAAAGAAACGGCTATTTCATATTTGCATATTTTATTTTTAGGATGAGCCTTGTTTAGAATTTGCATGGATGAAATCATCTGTTGATATTTTTTGAAGGAGGAGCAGGTAAGTATTTTACAATTTTGTCATGATTTACATTGTGGACACTTTGGAGAAAGAAAATGGCTGAGAAAGTCCTCTAAAGTGGTTTGTATTGGCCTACCATTTTCAAAGATGCACATACTTATTGCAAGTGATTTGATCGATGTCAAAAGGTAGGTAATATAGGTAAGAGGAATGAGATACCCTTGACTAATTTTGTTGTTATTGAAAATTTTGATGTGTGGGGCATTAATTTCATGGGATTGTTTCCCATCTCTTATGGATTTTAATATATTTTGGTTGGTGTTAACTATGTTTCAAAATGGGTGGATGCAATTCTGACCCATACTAACAATGCTAATGTTATAATGAATTTTGTGAAAGATTTCATTCTTAGCAAGTATGGCACACCACGAGTGATCGTTAGTGATGGGGGGAGTCACTTTTGCAGTAAGATTTTGGAAAAGCTTATGCAAAGGCATGGAGTTAAGCATAAAGTGGCTACTCCTAATCACCCTTAGACTTCAAGACAAGTTGAGATTTTGAACAAACAATTGAAGGTAATCCTGGAGAAGATAACTAATTCTTCGAGGAAGGATTGGACACATTGCCTAAACGAGGCTATATGGGCATATAGGACAGCGTTCAAGACCCCTATTGGTATGAATGCTTTTAGGTTGGTATTTGGCATAGCGTGCCACTTACTTATTGAATTGGAAAATAAGGCTTATAGGGCAATTAAAGCCTTTAATTTTGATATGGACAAAGCTAAGGGGGAGAGGATATTGCAACTATCAGAGTTGGATGAGCTTTGGAATGAGGCATATGAAAGCCCAAGGATCTACAAAGAAAAAACTAAAGCTCTTCATGATAGAAGGATTGTTCGAAGAACTTTGAACCATGTATGAAAGTTTTACTCGTTAACTCCCGTGTTAAGTTATTTCCTAGAAAATTAAAGTCATGTTGGAGTGGTCCTTTTGAAATCATGCATGTCTTTCATTTGAGAATAGTTGAATTACTTAACCTTAGGACAAATGAAACATTTAAAGTAAATAAATATAGGGTTAAGTAATATTTAGCAGTGTGGAAGAGTTTAAGGAGATTGAATGCATTTTGCTTCGAGATCTTTGAGTTCTTCCACAACATCTAACTAAGATGACATTAAAGAAGCATTGGGTGGGAAGCAACCCACTGTTTAAATTATTTTCTTACTTATATTCTTTTTGGCTTTATGTTTTTAATCCTTTTGTCATGAGATAATGCATGATGTATGTGTATTTTGTTGTGATTATACAAGTTTTTGCGAGTGTATAGTGCTAAACTTTGAGTAAAAGCATTAGCTAAGTTAAAATTTTCATGCCCAACCTATGCCTTTTTATTCATTGAGATATAGAGAATGGTACGAGCATATTAAGGTTTTGTACGGGGAATGCTGTTAAGCCAATAGGCCATACTGCCCACTGTTCTAAAATTCAAAAATCATTCTTATGCCCACTGGTATCATTCTTATGCCCACTATTCATTGGGATACACGGTAACCCTGTATCCCCCGTACGCCTCACTGAATCAGCTTACATTTGTGGCATGAGCATAACTAAGTTGTATAAGGCTGTATGACTCAATTTGGCTCGTACAACTCAATATTAAAACTCGTATCTAGGGCAATTTAAAACACAATTCTTTCATAGAAAAACACACATACACACTCTCATATTACTTGAAATCTCTCTAAAAACCCATTTCTCACACACGAAACTTCTATTTTATCTCAATTCTTTGATTGTGTTGGCTAATCAACACCAACAAAAACCAAATTTTCAATTGTAATCAAGAGTTTTCAATATCAAACAATAAGTCCTTTATGTATAGTTTTGCAATTCTTTTTGATAAAATTTGGGATGTGATTAGTTTTAAGGGAGTATATTGTTTATGATTGGTTATATTGAATTGTATAAACCCCTCTAAACTAATCAAAACATAGAATTTAGGGATTTCTTTGATTTAAATTTGAATTTGCCTATGAACCCTAATTAGTTTTGCATGTCTAGGGCTTAATTTGTGAATTAAAAATGCTATTTAGGGTTTGATATTGATTGAATAGTATTTGTTTGATGAATTTAGGGTATTGGTTAGCATGATTTTTGCCTAAACTCTATTTAAACCCATTGTATGCCAAGTTTTTTACAAAATGCCCCGATAAATGTTTTTGCACTTTATGAGTGTTTTAATAATTGCTTTTGTGTTTATATGACATTTTTAGCATTCTTTTATGTGATTGACGCTATATATGTGATTGTGTTTCATGTGTTTTCTCCAAGTGGTTTAAACATTGGATTATAAAATAACCCTATGGACTATATAGACATTGCTTTTGTATTGCTTATTCTCTTTTGTAGATGGTTAAAGACAACAAAGAAAAGCTAAGGTCTCTGACAGGGGTAAGAGGAAGAAATGAGCTAGGACATCAAGCTCGGCTAATTTTCCTATTCCACCTCTTGCACCATGAAATGGGGCTTTTAGAGCCAGACATCCTAACTTGTGGTTTCATGATCGCGAAGCACAAAAGAGGTTCCAAAAGCTGGGTAACAAGCTATTTTCACCACATTGGGTGGTAGATTGGGTAAGCTTATAAGGCACATCACTATATGATGAGTTGAGGCAATTCACTAAGTTGCCGGGTTGGAGAAAAATCTTCTAGATTACCAAAAATAATCTTACCAAGAGCTTACATTGGAATTTTATTAACGTTTAAGTATAAAGGAAAGAGATACAATTGGAATAAATGGGTGGATTTTTGGATGAATAGTAACCATTATCATATGAGTGTAGAGGATTTTAGGAGAAGATTTAGGTTGTATACTAAGGAGGAGATCAATTCTCCTATCTATTGCCATCCAATAATTGATTGGCGTAATATTGATAATAATAACTCGATGTGGAGAAAGTATACTGGTTCGAGGGGCTGATACATTTCGAGCAGAGAGAAAGCTACAAGTTATAAGGAATTTTGTATGAGGGTGATCCATCATCTGCTTGTGTACACCATCACTGCTAGGCATGATAGTACATGCCATGTTCAGAGCAGAGGGAATCAGATTAAATGTCACTATTTTCTCCTCAAGTTCAGGAGCAAGCCAAGAATGAGAAGAAAGGTAATTCTCTTATGGGTGGGGAGTATGTTACACATTTAGCTTAAAAATTAAGGGAGTTGGGATAGGTTAAGAGTTTTATCAAGGATGGAGCACCCATGTTTATAGATATTGAGAAGGTGAAGATGTTGGATCATGACTATGCCCAAGAAGAGCCTCCACCACCTCCTTCTTTTATGTATGAACTTTCCCATCAGAGTGCACCTCCTCAGCAGCCTATGCCACATTTACATGGAGCTGGTCCTTCATCTTCTATACTTCAACTGGTAGACCCTTATTCTTTTGTAGGTGGATATGCATTCGATTTCATTGACTGGCAATGTTTACCAGTGGGCAATATAAGGACCAAGGGAAGGATGAAAGAAATTTTACTCTGTTTGAGTGACAAATGTGTCGTGTAGAGAGCCAGGGCTACCACTGTCAATAAGAGCATAAGTAGATGTTTCACCTTTTTAGGCAGAACCAAGACTATATGGAGTGGTTGGTCAATGAGAAAGTGCGAGAATGGAGTAGAAGAGGATATGAGTCAGAGTGACCTGTACCTAGACCCATTTAGAGATATAAGAGCTATTCAGATTCCTAGTCTAAAGAGGATGACATGGCTTTCAACGAGGTGGATCTGAGGATGATGGTTATGATGTGGAGAATATTTCCTCTAATGATGATTGAACTTTTCCTTTATCTCATGAACAATTTGGTTTATTTTCTTTTCTTTTCTTTATTTTTGTTTTCTTTATTTTGGGATTATACTTTGGATTTCATTTATTTCTTTTCTAGTTTTATTTTTCTTTTGATTATTTTGGATAATTTTACGACCATAATAGTTTTTTATGAGTTTTATGTGATGTATGGTATATAATAATAGTGCTAGGCTCATCCTTAGAGCCTATATGATCGGAAACAAATTTTCATGGGCATGTTTTTCTTTTTCCTTTTCTTTATTCTTTTATCTTTCCTTTTTCAACACATTGGGGACAATGTGTATGTTAAGTGTGGTGCCTTGATTTGTTGACATATTTGGACTCAAGTAAAAACAAGTTTTGACTATGTTTGGATAATGTGATAATCTTAATCGAGCTATTTTGTTGTTAAAATTTTTTCAAATTTGGCTATTCTTATAAGTTTTGGTCTCAATTTTCATTGTTTGATGACTGAATTTTGAATTTAGATTTCAAAAGTGAAGAATTTTCTTGATATTATAGCATCATTAAAATTTAAAATTTTTGTTCAAATTTTGAGAATATTGGATTCCATTGTGGCATGGTTAAGATTTTGGCGAACATCTTTAGTAATCTTTGGAATTTAATGACATCTTTTTGAGATAGCTTGCATGGATTGTGAATAAAATAAAAAGTTTCACTAACAAAATAAATAAATAAGGAGTTTTGAAAATAATTCCATATTTTGCTGGTGCCTGTTTTGCGCAAAGGAAATAAATCTAAAGGGGATATAAATAGTGTTAGTAATCGGCTGAAATTTGTGATTAGTTTATTAACTAGGGGTCAGCACCACAAAGTATTTACCTTCG
>CAOJBK010687067.1:0-11775 GCA_948294925.1 Codiaeum variegatum | reverse complement strand
GACACGTGTTAAAAGTTCAGCTTTGATAAATGTCATTCCTTCATGAGAATATCATGCCATGCTTTGCATAGAGGTTTCCACATTACCCTCTTACAATAAGAGACGTGACCTAGGTGATCACTATAAATACCTAAAGATTGCCCACTTTTCAAGGTATCTGCAACTAGCCCAAAAATACTTGAACATCTTATTCTCCCCAACAGGTTCTGTAGGAGCTTAAAGGGATCTAAGCCCATTACTAACTTGAGCATCGAAGGGCTGTTTCCAGGCAATAAGCCTGGCCCTCTAAGCTCACGTTGTTCATATTGCAGATATCTTAATTCAGTTCAATTCAAATATGAAGATCGGAAGTTGTAAGGCATTGTGCCTATCAACTTTTAACTAATTTTATTTAGTATTTATCTTATTTTTATTTTTAAATAGAAAATGAAATATAAAGTATTGAAATATATGAATATTTCATTTTTTATAAATTAAAAAATTAATTTTTAATTATAGCTTGTTGGACTTGCGATAATAATTGAATTTTAGCTTTTGTTGTGTAACTAAAATACTAGAACTAACTACAAGAAATCTTCCAAAGCCTATAAACCCAATCCATCATAGTAAAAAATACAAAAATATTTTGTAACACCATTTTATAGATTCAATGCCTAACAACTTCCAATATTTGGACTTGGACTGGATCAGATGCTTGATACCTGCACAATGAACAATGTGAGCTAAGAAGACCAGGCTTTTTGCCTAGCAAAGACTTTCCAACGCTCAAGTGAATAATGGACTAAGATACCTTAAACCCTGGATGAGCCTTAGAAAATGGGTTACTGGAGTGTTTAGGGTTAATGTTGCATACCTTAAAATGTGTGTCATCATGGGATACTTTTAGTGTTTCATGTGATAGTTTTGGGACACTTGTCTTACTGTTTTGGGGCCATGTGGTGAATCTTGAGTAAAGTATCAAGTGGTCCCAGATTAGCTATGTGACAAGTGGCCTGAATAGCTGAAGACATATGTCCTAGGATATTCTTTCTGAGTAGCAAAGTGGGCCCTACCTAGGGGGTCTCTTTGGCAAGAAACACCCTGAAGAGCCCTCCTCGGAAGGTTAGGCTTGGGCTTTGTCATTTTTGGGCCATTCCCAACAATCTAGTAAGCTTCTTAGGCCTTGTTTATTGTGACCCATATCAGTTACCCCCCTTGTTCATAAGAGGTCGAAGGGCTTCAAAGTTTGAGGCCTTTGTTTGGACAAAATCTTCTCTAGGAGACCTCCTGCACTGATTTTCTTATCTTCATTGGGGTCGCTTCTTCTAAGAGGTGGTAATGGTGACCTTCAAAGGTATTTTAGCTTTACCTTTGATACATTTTTAGTGTCTTCGATCATTTTTGTTGTGTTATCTTTGGTAAGTTGGGACTCGAAGTGGTTATGCCCTTTTCGGGTTCGTTTCTTCGATGGGGTCCCTTGCTACGTGGTTGCGGACTCATAAAATTTTACCACGTGTCATTCTCCAAGTTATAATGGATGGAAATATGAAGGGTCTTCTAAAAGGCTTATATATACTTACTGTTTCAACCCATTTTTCCTTTTTCCTTTTTGAACTTTCCCTCTATCTTCTTTGCACCTTTCTCCCTTTTTCTTTAATTTTTCCACTTCTATTATTCATCTTCATCAATGGCTCGCACTAGGGTCCTGCTGCTCATCCTGTAAATGAAGAAGCTAATGATTTCATAGAAGATTCCCTTGCTTCTGCTTAGAAAGGAGTAAAACCCATTTCCTGCATCAATTGGGCTCTTGTACAGTGAAACTTGGGGGCCATTTCTAAGGTGGCTTCTCTTGACTTCCCT
The DNA here is from genome assembly GCA_948294925.1 of Codiaeum variegatum. Taxonomy (NCBI): domain Eukaryota; kingdom Viridiplantae; phylum Streptophyta; class Magnoliopsida; order Malpighiales; family Euphorbiaceae; genus Codiaeum; species Codiaeum variegatum. The sequence continues at coordinate 9,936 of CAOJBK010687067.1, read as the reverse complement.
TTTCCTTCACATCGCCTTTTTCACCCTGATAATAAGCTGGGTCTTTATATCGAACCTCGCTATTATATATGTTTCCTTTATCATAAGCTTCAAGGTTTTCTCTTCCCACCTTCAGCTTTCTTTATGCAAGTCTTCAATCATTTTGGTGTGCTTCCTCTCACCCTTACCCCAAACTCGATCCTCGACATTCACAACTTTGAGATTTTCTATTTTTTCTTGGGGATCTTGTCCTCCTCAATCTCAATACAGCTCTTTCAACTCTTTTATCAATTCATCTCTTGCCAATGGGATATGGGGATGTTCTTGTCCTCAGGCAGACTGGGTAAGAAGCTCTTCACTTCGAAGCCCAATAAAGCCTAGGATTGGAAGTGATGATTCTTTGACATCTGGTACACTGGTCCTAACATTGAAGGTTTTGGTTTTGACGGAAGTTACAGGGAGCCCAATAGACTCTCCTCTAACCCTCCACTTTCTGAGGAAGACAGGACTCATCTACTTCTCCTCATCAGCTCAAGGAAGTTAGTCAACCTTGATTCCTTATGGCGTTGTAGCCTTCTTCGGGGCAAGAAGGTTGTTTGTCAATTCCACTTTGTCTTGAGAACCTTCTGGGTATGTATACTTTTTTCCTCACTTTATCTTTTTGTATTATATTTTATCTCCTTCTAACCCTTGTCTGGGTTCACTTTCAGAGAAGCTATTAAAAGCTATCAATGAAGACTTCTTTGCCCTATTAAGGATAAAGGGAAAAGTTATTAAGCATATGGAGGCTCTTGATCCATCCAGAATCATCCCCGTTCATGGCATGATGGATGGAGAACTCCAGCCCAAGAGCAAAAAGGAGATCCAATAGGCCATTTTGGACTCAGGACTAAAGGAGGCCAATCACCCTCAGTTATCTCGTTACTCCAGCAATTTTCTGCCTTAAGTCAACATAGGGGTACGTATGTTCGAGCCATCCCTTCATCCTACTGGTCCTCGAATGCTCTAAAATTCTGCTCTTGCCTCTAGCAGTGGTATAGGCTCGAAGAGGTCTGCTTCAGGGTTTCCCCCAGTTGAGGAGGATGAAAAAGATCCTTTTATTGCCAAGAGAGCTTAACACTGTGAAAGGTCATCCCGCCCCAATACATAAGTACCAGCTAGTCATCACTGCCCTTCTGCTCTAATTTTTGTGAAAGCTTTGGCCCCTGTTCCTCCAAGAGACCCTACTCTTTCTCTTTCTCTTCACCTCAAGCACATGTGCATCTTTGAAAAGTCCAGGTGTTACGGTAAAAACTACATGAACTCAGAGTTCGAAGGTAAAATTATCTAGATGCCTCACTTCCAACTGGTTGCTTGACATGCTCTCGATATCATGGAGTCTCTCTTTAAGGATGAATAGGACTTCAATAAGCTCTTTTGATTATTCTACCGCAACTGTATTCTCCCCTTCTTTAAGGATTAGCTCATGGAGATTTACAGTTTTCTCTATGACAAGGAGGAGACTATTATGAGAGAATTTTTAGAGAAGGAGTTCACTGCTCCTCGTCCTACTTTTGGGAAGCCAGTGGAGCAGCTTCGGTACCTCAGCCTTCACCTCCTGCTGGTAACTCTTCTTCCTTTACTGCTTCTTCTTCTTCTGGCCTTCGGGGGGTGTGTGAGACTCTCGAAAGGTTGAGAAAGTCTTAGCAGGTTGAATAGTCTGCTAGGGCTTCTTCTCCTATCAAGGATAAAGCCCTTCGAGTCATTCTCCCTGATGTTAGCGAAGTGAGTGGGATGAAGATCTAAAATTCCTCGAGGAGACCCTTACAAAGGTTTGGTAAGTTGGACTCCTTGTGTTTACCCCTTCTTTTGCTTGTATTGCTCTCCCTTCTAACCTTTTGGTTTTTGTTTATATAGGTTCTCTTGCAGGAACTGCTGAGGGAGTCACTCTTCTAGGTGAAAGCTCTGCTCTTTCATTTCATGTTGCTATTGTGCCTTCGACCCCTAAGGTAAGCTTTTGATTTTATTATGCTTTTGCTTCTCTATCTTTCATCACTCCCTAAACTTTCCATTCTTTTACAAGATGTCAAAGGTGTTCATACGGGTGAGGCTCCGCTTCGACCCCAATCTTAGACGAAGGTCATGTCTCCTATTGTTATCCCTACTCTTCCCCCTCCTATGGTCGAAGAGAACTTGACTTTGTCTCCGACGCACCAGGTGAGTTTTTCATGTTTTTTGTAATTCTTATTCATTATTTTAGGGATTTATCTCATGCTTTCTTCTTTACAGGGTGCTGGGTCTGTGCATATGGACAAACCCTCTTCTTTTCCTCTAGGAGTAGAGGTAACATCACCATGTCCTGCCGTCTTGGCCCCCTCTCTATGCTCAGGGGTCAAGGAGGGCCCTTTATATCCCACCTGTCATGCTCGGTAGGTTTGCTTTCATATACTTTCCTTTTTCTTTCATTCATAATTTTTTATTGCCTTCTTTATGCCTTGTTTAGGCTTTTAAAGCAATAAATGAGGAGAATGAGGCCACTTTCAGGGACAATTTTGGTGAATTGGATTATCTAGTTGCAGAACTGGAGTTCAATAGACTTCCTACACCCTATCAGGAGGATAGTTATACTTTTATTGTCCCCAAGTTCAACCATCAGGTCGATGATCTCTTCGACTCAGGGTATAGGGTGGATGATGCTACTGCTGCTGTGATACTCCACTCTCCCCCTTTCAGTCTCTTCCTCCATGAAGGTATTGGGACCTCCACCGGTAGGAAACATGGGAAAGGTTTCAATGGGGATGAAGGAGCGAAGAGGTCCGACGATCAGTCCCAACACTTTAAAAAGCATTTGATCACCTCCGACTCCACACCCCCTCCTCATTCAGCGTCTATTCCTCCCCCCACTTCTGCACAACACCTAGGAGGGGACTTCTTTTAAAGCTTGGACACTGGGATGGATGCCTCCACTGTTATGGGTATATTAAGTGATGGCTCCTCCCTATTCTCTCCCCTTGAGGCCAGTTTTCTATATTATCTTTACTTTGTTTTGAATTTCATTTCATCTTATTTTTTCACTAATGTCTCCTCTTCACAGCTTTATGTTTCGAAGCTGAGGGTATACCATGATGCTGCAAATGTGATCCTATCTGAAAATGACGACGCTTATCGTATTTTGTCCATTCGGGACCTAAAGATGGGCAGTCTAAAGACAGAGGTGAATAACCTGCATCAGGCTATGCATGAGAGGGATTAGGCCCTTTCTAAGTCTCAAATAGCCCTTTGTCGCAATGAAGGGGCCTTAGCTTCCTCAGCTTCGACTCTCCAATACGTTAGTGCAGAGAGGGACGACTTGATTGTGGAAAAAGCTAAGATCCAAAAGGAGCTCGAGGGGCTTTAGAGTAGCTTGAAGGAGAAGCGAAACCTCATGGATTCTTTAAAACAAAAGGCTTTAAGCCTAGAAGATCAGAACCATACTCTGTAGGATGAGAAGGCCAAGCTTCAAATGGACCTTTATTTGTCAGAAAGAACGTGTCAATCCTTGTCCAAAACTAGTTTGATGGGGTCTGCCAAGCTATTTGGGACTTTTTTTGGTTCTAACTGTCTTTGAAGGTATATCATGAGGAAGGAGGTTCTGAGAGTTGTCCTTCATCACAACAAAACTATAAGCGAGGTGGAGGAGAGGTTCACTAACTTGAAAGGGTCTTTCAAGGTTTATGAACAAGAGAGGGTGAAGGTTCCTCCTTTGGATGAGTACTTGAATACCCTAACTCGTCCTTCCGCCCTTATTTTTAAGGACGACAAGGCTAAGGATTCGTGTTCTTCCAATGAGGACTTGAGTGTTGCCATGGGCCATGACAATGGGGCCACTCCCTCTTAGTTCTTATAATTTTTTGTGAATTATGCCAACTTGTGTAAAGTTTTTATATTTTGATTAATGAAGACTCATTTTTTCATCTTTCTTATTCGCAATTATCTTATGTTATTGCATTTTACTTTGGTTTATTTTTCATCACTATCCCTTTGGGGGATCCTTGCGCTTGTTTGGAGGCTTTGTGATTTATTTATTTATTTATTTAAGGCCTTGGTGCCTCTCAGGGGAGACTTTTGCTTGTCCAGCAGGTCTCATGTCCATCAAGGACTTAGTGCCTCCTAAGGAATATCTTTTGCCTATCAAGCAACTCTTATGTCCTTCATCGAGGAAATAGTGCCTCCCAGGGAAGGTCTTTTACCTGTCAAACAAGTCTTATGTCCTTCATCAAGGATTTAGTGCCTCCCAGGGAAGGTCTTTTTCTTGTCAAGAAGGTCTTATGTCCTTCATCAAGGACTTAGTGCCTCCTTGGGAAGGTCTTTTGCCTGTCAAATAAGTCTTATGTCCTTCATCAAGGACTTAGTGCCTCCCAGGGAAGGTCTTTTACCTATCAAGCAGGTCTTATGTCCTTCATCAAGGACTTAGTGCCTCCCAGAGAACGTCTTTTGCCTGTCAAACAAGTCTTGTGTCCTTCATCAAGGACTTAGTGCCTCCTAGGGAAGGTCTTTTACCTGTGAAGTAGGTCTTATATCTTTCATTAGGGACTTAGTGCCTCTGAGAGAAGGTTTTAAAGAAAAAACAGAAATTATTACACACATCTTTTGGACTTAAAAGGCAAATTTTCATTAAATGTATTCTTATTAGTAGTACTTTTTTTAGATATTGTACATTCCATGTGTGAGATATTTATGTGCCTTTTATAGTCTGTAGTATGTACGTTCTAGGCCCGATCACTTGCTGAACTTTGAAGGGCTCTTCCCATGTTGGGGCTAACTTTCCAACTTCATCTCTTCTTCATGTTGCTTTGAGGCTTATCATCACCAGATTACCTTCTTTGAAACTTTTGTTTTTCACCTTCATGTTAAAGTATTTAAAGACTCAATATCTAACAACTTCTGATCTTTAGACTTGTACTAGATCAAATGCTTGATACATGCACAATGAACAATGTGAGCTAAGAGGATTAGGCTTGTTGCCTAGCAAAGACCCTCCGACGCTCAAGTCAGTAATGGACTAAAATACCTTAGGCCCTAGATGAGCCTTAGAAAATGGATTACTGTAGTGTTTAGGGTTAAGGTTATATACCTTAAAATGTGTGTCATCATGATTATTTATAGTGTTTCATATGATAGTTATGGGACACTTGTCTTACTGTTTTAGGGTCACATGGTGAATCTTGAATAAATTATCGAGTGGTTCCAGAGTAACTATATGACAAATAGCCTGAATAGTTGAAGACACGTGTCCTAAGATATTCTTTTTTACTAGCAAAGTGAGTCTTATTTGGAGGTCTTTTCAGCACGAAACATCCTAAAGAACCCTCAGAAGATTAGATTTGGGTTTTTTCGTTGTTTGGCAATTTCCAACAATTCGAAAAGCTTTTTGAGCCTTGTTTACTGTGACAGTGACATGTATTACCATCGTTTTTTAGTTTTAACTTCATCACTAGCTAAAAAAAAAAAAGATTATGTTACATGTCCACATAGATAAAAGCATTCTAGAAAGTTTGAAAAAGTTCAGCAGACTGGACTAACTTCCAACTAGTATAAAGTTGTAAACTATTCTAGAATCATAATTTAATGCTGATAGATTAGACTCTGAAAAAAAATTTATCTAATACCAGTTTCTAATTTGATTAATTAGAATTTTAAATTAGTACAAATCTATTTGTACCACAATTATTTTACTAGGTCAGATCCATCATGTTAGGAAAACTTAAATTAAACAAATCAAATAAGCGCAAAACAAAAAAAAAAAATAAATCAAATTAAAAAAAAATGACAATATTAAAATTTACACAATTCAGTACAAATTTATTTACGTTTATAGAAAAATCTATCATTATATAAAAAAAATATTATTAAGAAGTAATCCTTAAATATTTATTCACATTCAAATACTTTTCATTCTTTATATAAAATAATTTTGCTTTTTATAGAAATCTAAACTTATTCAATATGTTTAAAAAATTTTATTATAAGTCAATTACTTAATAAAAAAATTTTAATTCTTTTCTAAATATAAAAATTATATTTATTTTTTAAATAAAATTTAAATTTAAATCAATTTTTCTAACAAATCATTATTTACCTAAATCTAAAAGAGCAATAGAAGTTTATATCTGCATATAAAAATCAATCGTTAAGAGGCAATTAAAATTTTAGAGATCCGTGAAGAATGTTAGGGAAAATTCTCAACAATTATGAAGGTTACTACTGCAATTATATATTTGACAAGGTACTATTATTTAACATATTTGTAATTTAAAGTTTGTATAATTTTTCGTAATAATTTAGGCTCTGTAGTTCAATTTATTAGCAAAATAAAATCTATACCTAATATGTTATTAGTTTCATCTGACATGATATTAATTTTCACCTGACACATGTATGCCACGTCAGTATAACATCAGATGAAAATAGATAAAAAGTCTATTTTGCTAACAGATTGAATCACTACCTTAAATTATATATATAAAAAAATTATAGACTCCAAATTACAAACATGTTGGGATGATAATGATGTTTGGACATTATCATTTTTTTTTTTTGTTATGTGACATGTCATATAAGATTTTGGTGATAGACAGTACAAATAACATATGAGTGCAAGGAAAATAAAGAATTAGTGACCCAATTTAAAAAAAAAAAAGTTGATTATGAAACTAAAAAACTTTACCTAGTTTAGTGAGCATAAGTGTTGTTTATCCAAACTATTTCTTTTTCATTCTTTTTATTAGCCAAATTTAAATTTACAAAATAAAATGAATTATAATTTTTCTCTTCTGTTTTTAAAATATTTTTTTATCCTTTTCCATCTTATTGTTATTTGTAATTTAAGATAGTTTTGATCATTCAATACGGATAAATTGGTTATTTTATAAATTTTTTAATACATATAATTTATTTGAACAATGTTTAATTTGGGACAAGAAATATATGATGAGATATTAATGTTTACCGATAAAATATTTGTCGATTATTAATTTTGATATGGATCTAATAAAAATACAATCGGTCTAAGTCTATGAAGTAATGAAATAGAGGTTTTGAAAAGCCAGACACCAACAAAGCATATAATAGACAAAAAGTGAGACCACTAAAAGGGGTCTCTTCGCATGACGAAGGCACCTTTGTTGTTGCCTCATAAGCAGTGTTTTCAGGGGATATTCATCGAGACACATATCACTTACCTAAGTGGACCCTTGTCCTTCCCCTCCATACTTCCAACATTTGGCAAAACATCAACAAGATACTTGTCAACTTCGAGAATCCAACCAATATTATAAATACTTTATTTTAACACACATTTCAAGATATGTCTAATCTATCCCGAACTCTCCTAAATCCTAATCTATTGCATTCTATTCCAAGGACTCTAAAGAGTTTCAAGTCATTGTTCAAATTCAAATTCTGACTTAAACATCAGAGAACAATTGCCATGTACAAAGTATAATCCTCTAGCTCACATGTGTTTATTGTATATGTCAATTTAAAGTCCATAAACCCAATCCAATTCAAGAGATTATGAGTTTGGTAAGTCCAAGCTCATTAATTTTTAATTTCAAATAAAATATTTTTGGATAACTGCCATTTTGCTGCTGTTGTACACTTATGGGGGAAACTGATTTTTCGTCAACAAGATAAATTTTTCTAGTTTTAGCTACTCCCCATATTTAGAACGTTGAAAAGGACAATCTATCTAACGTTGAAAAAACTTAAAAATTAACTATTGAATTTTAGTTGTTTAATAAAATAAGATATATTTTTTAAATTATAAAAATATTTAAGAATTTAATTAATTTTTATTTTAAGTATTAAATAAAATTAAGTAGAATTATCAAACATCTTATAACTTCTAATCAATTTTAAACCTTTTCTGAAATAACACTTAAAAAAAAAAGAACATACAATTATTTTGATCCCTTGTCTTAAGAAAAAAAAAACAGAGAGAAAAAGTATTTAATTATGTATTTGTCAAAAAAAAGGAAAAGTGATTTAATCCTGTGCAATGGTGGCCAACTTTCAGGTAGGATTTGATGAGATGGCCAAAAACAAAAACGTATGTACTACCAACAGTATGTTGGTTTAATGGTACACTAATAACTAATTCAGGAAAAAATTAATATAATTAGAATAAATAATTATCTAATCTCTAAAATTTTTCAAATTAACTAATTTATACACACATTTTAAAAAATGATATAGAATAGTCATAAAATTTAGTCAAATTAATTATTTAATCTTTCTATTTCTTATTTTTAATATTTTCATAAACTGATTATTTTTACAGTAACATACAAGAAGAGAGAGTCTTGCCGTATAATAATCATTGAAAACAGAGATTAATAAAATATCAAACAAAAGTCAAATAAAATTTTTTATAAAATTTTTTAGGCCTAGGTTGATGTCTTACTAACCTCTTTTTTTAACGATTATTATATAATTGGACTATTATCTTCTTATACATTATTGAAACATCAATCAACTTACAAAAAAATCTTTAAAATAAGAGACGGAAAGAGTAAATAATTAATTTGAACAAATCCTAAGAATCTTTTTTTTTCCAACAATGCAATAAAAAATAGTTAATTTAATTAAAATTTAATGATTAAATAGTAATTTATCCTAAAATTTATTTCAAATAAGATGAAATCTTGATGATGGCGATAATATTTTTACCAATATTGTAAAACTAAATAACCTGTTTTACGAAAAAAAAATTAGGAAAAGAAATGAAATGATAAAACACAATAAAATAAAAAATATATAACTTAAAAATAGAGGAAAAATATTTCCACCTTGTGAACCAAACCTACAATTGAAAATATTTCCTGTTGCATGTAGTTTTGAAGCAATACATATAATTATTTAAAGGATAAATATTCAATTTACCCCTCAAACGTTTTTCAAATATTCAATTATGGATAAACTAATTTTCAATCCAATTAATTTTCTCAACTTGTAATTTGGAACAAATTACTTCAACTAGTTAAATTTAGTAAAAAATTTATCTTAAATTACAATTGAAAATCGGTCTAATTTGATAAAATTAAGGTGATTGAATTCATTATTGCAAGTTCAGATAATTAATTAGACTAAATTAATTTTATCATATATTAGATATTTGAAAAAAGTTTTAAGAGTAAATTGAATTTTATTTAGAAAAAAAAAATAGTAAATTGAACTTTTATTCTTATTCAAATCGAAGAAGATGATATTAGTACTATTCAAACTCATCTTTATTACTTTATAATTTAATTTAACTATTTCACCCTAGTTAAAATTGCAAAATTGAATCACTTCTATTTCCTTACCATGCCATACTTTTATTTTTTAGAACCTTACCATGCCATACTTACATTTTATATATTATCAATATATATATATATATATATATATATGCTTATTTTATCTGGTGAGATAAACATTCAATCACTGAATTATTAATTTTTTATTATAAATAAAGAAAAAAAACGTAACTCATTGAGTGAAAATTGCCACTAAACCATGTAGAAACCAACTAGTAATACCATGTGGAGGATATTCAAACTCATGAACTTCCATTAGTAAGGAATAAGCAAAGGAACTGCAATTTTTGTTTACAAGAAGATCAAGTAATGCAGAAACAAGAAGAAGAGGAGACATCAAATTAAGGGTGGGTGTTGAGGTGAATGTAGTTGTATTGCAGCAGTAGTAGAACAGCAACAGCAGTAGGTTCTATGAAGGTTAAAGGGAGCTGGTTAACCTTCCAGGCTTTAAGATAGCAACTTCAGTAGCTGTAACTAACTCTTCTAGCTCAGCAAACAAGTTGCATGTGTGTTAGCAAGTTCTGGAAGTAGTTAGTAAGCTCAACAAATTAGAGAGAGTTTGTTTTTATTGTAAATGTCACATATATAGTGTATCTTTTGAACATTCTGAATGTAATATATATATATATATATATATATA
>CAOJBK010686707.1:0-17306 GCA_948294925.1 Codiaeum variegatum | reverse complement strand
AGCTCTACAAGATTTAGGCTAGTATCGGGGTCTCAAGTGTGAGCCCTGTGGTGGATAGGTTTGGTGGATTCAGAGAAGTGCTAGCTATATTGCCATGAGGTATTTGAGTGGTTTCTGTCATGTCTTTCTCCATATTTTCTTCCATCCCAAACAGTGATTGTGGTTTGTGACTTCAAGAAAAACTGAGATTTTTTCTAGTGAAAGAATCACTTTAAGGATTCAAAAAGATAAATGATTCCCACAGACGACACCAATTGATCGGTCAAAGCCCAATCAATAAGGTGAAATTCTCAAGGTGCTCTGGAGATTGAATGGAATGGGTTAACTTGGTTAGGCTTGAAATCACAAAACAGAGTCAGATGACAGCCAGGTGGGTAGCCTGGCGATAATTCTCCGACGATCAAGTCAGTTATGTGACTAGAGAAAGGTGTTCTCTAAGTTGTGCTTAACTTAGAGTTTACATGAGGAGACGTTGACGAAGATTATGAATCTCTTACCATTAAGCATGGGGAGCCTTTTATAGTGCTCCCCTGTACAATCGTTGGGGATCAGACAGTCCAAAATGTTTATTGATGAGGAAGGCTACTGTTGGATCAAGGAATGGTACTATGGAGCGACGTGGCGGCTGGTGAGTGTCCCTTAGAGATGGAATATCCTCTGTTGATAACGGCCCTCAAATTCCCTGATTGTGCATTTGGAGGTAAATCTCTGACAAGTTTGTGCTAAGCCAGTACAGGTCCCCATACTATTGTACTAAGACCATTGGGTATTTTGGCGTGATGCTTCATACCATGTTTGGACTGGAGCTCTTCTATGATCCTCCCTTTTCCTTGAGATTCATATGGAGGTGTCCATCTCAAACTTTTTATATGGAGACCCCTTGGATCGGTCCAAATGATTCATGGTCCGTTCCTAAAAGGTTTCTTTGGAGTGGGCCATTAATGGGCTTTATGTTCTGTTGGGCTTTGTGGTTTGATTTATGGATCTCTATCACTATCCAAAATAAAATGATAAAAATAAATTTACTTAAATATTATAAATTAAAAATTTTATACTAAAATTTCTAAAGAATTATTATATTAGAGAAAAAAAACATAAACTACTATCAAATAAAAACAATAATAAATTTCAAGTATGTTTTAATTTTATGAAATTTAGATAATAGTTTTGAAATACATATCTCTAGCAATCCTTGGGTCTGGATACTGAAGCTAATGAAATTGAATTGGCTGAGTTAGAAAAACAAGGTCGTGAGCAAAATAAACAATCAGATACACAACCTGTGATTCACTAGACATCAACTCAGCAGTTCCCTCAAACGGAACGATCATCTTCTACTTTGGATAATGGTCATTCTATTTCTTCTTCTCAATTGGCAAGACATGAGGTTTAGGTCCATCAAACGCCATGATAACATTAATTTGGAATTGTCGAGATCTTGGCCAGTCTCGAGCCGTTAATAATTTGTGTGAATTAGTTCGCACACATAAGCCAAATCTAATTTTCTTGATTGAAACATTGTCTTTTGAATCGAGAGTGGAAGAGATTAAATTAAAGATAAAATTTGAAGGGAAGTTTGTTGTGAATAGGTGAGGTAGAAGCGGTGGTTTAGCTTTGCTTGGTAGACATCCGATTAATTTTGTTAAGAGGGTATTGTGAACCTTTAATTTTACATCTTCAGAATTGTTGGTGTCCTCATGACTCTCAAAGATTTGGAAATATAGTGGGTCAAGGGGTTGCATGGAAAATTTTACATAGCTGAATATATTTTCAAGGAAATACCTATATTTTTACACCATCAGATCTGGCCCCTTAATATGAGCCTAACGGTTCAAATCACGCTCAAAATGGACCCAGAAAACCTAAAAAATCATATTAATCAGACCAAATCAGACCCAAAAAATAAGCCCAAACAACCAGGCCCAAAACACACACATTTGGTCCAAAACGCATGCTTTTGGTTTAAACGCACGCATTTTGATTTCCAGGATTTTCCGACTAAATTTTCTATAAATTCGAACTTTCAGAACAGTTTTAGGGTTCGACTTTTTAGACGCTCAGTTCAACCTTTTTACACTTCTAGATCTCCTTAAACACTCTCCAAACACTATAATTCACACCAAATCGATCCAAAAACACCAGAAACACTCAGAATTCACCAAAGACGTTCATTCTCTGATCAATCTGACAGTTCAGTTTTCATCAGTCTAGTTCATATAGACACCAACCAGTCATCTCCGAACACAATGAAGACGTGTTCCAGGTTCGAACAAACCGTCCAATCTGCCACTTCTGAAATCTCAAAAGCAAAAGGTAATAGGGGTACAATATTCCTATTCCTCTCTACTCTGAATTAAGCCCTTTAATCTAACTTAAGACATGTTCATTAAAATTTCATTTTTCTTAAAATGAATAAGGTTTAAGCCCTAAAATGTGTTAGGCAAATTTCACATTTATCAAACAATCACTTTTTATTAATCAAAACTCAAATTGATTAATGACCTATTCGGTTAATTAATTTATCAATTGAAATAAGTTAGCCTCTGAACCGACCAAGCCACTACCCATTGTTATCAGAATGACCCTACCTTTGTAAGAAGGGAGAATAGCATGGGGTTTGATTCCCACTCAATGGGATACGCAGACAAGCCTTCTAATAGCTTCAACTCAAAAAATTATTTTTATCGTGTGTTCCTTTTACTTTTATATATTTTATTATGGTTATTGGTTTGATTTGTCATATTTTTCAATTATTTCATGTTATTGTTATTGGATCTGTATTTGTATTAGAAAATGTGTGCTTCTCCCAAATCTGTAGACCGGAGAGGGGATCCCTTGTTTGGTTGTCATTTTTCTAATGTAATTAATTTTACTGCTTTCTTCGGGGATGTGTACCTTCCCTAGAACCCATTGTGGGCTAGAAGAAGGACCCATGATTATATTTCTCGCTTTTATCGCTTTCCATGGATGTCATGCATATATAACATGTTTCATGCATCATATTTTCCATGATTAACTGCTCATGCATCACGTGATATGTCATGCATACATGAAAACTCGATTTTACTTAAATCACACAATTTTTAAGCCAATACTATTTATAAATTGAAAAACCCTCTTTCTAAACTTGTTTTTATCAAATCACGAACACTCAAATCCAATTATGGTTTAAGGGCCAATTTTTTCTAAATTGGGCAAAATAATCAGATTTTCCTAAAAATGGAGTTTATAAAAAATGGTTTCTTAATCACCAAATAAAATTGTTTTCTTGAAAATTAGGTGCTGACTCCTAACACATCACACATGCACACCAACAAATACAAGTGGGGTGTACAAATATGGGACTTGTCCACAACCGCGACGCCATATGCAATTTGATCACTCGCGGTCGGTTTCCTCGAGTCATAAACTCGAAGACGCTCTGGGAAATCCAACAGGCTTTGGACGAGGCCTCACAAGTATTCAGATCAGCATATTGACATCACCATTCAAGAATAGAGTATGCAGGTGTAGAGGTGGACTGGGTTTTATGGTTTTTCAGGTTTATGTGAGAGAAATGAGTCATGGGAGTTAATCAAAACTCTCCATCGTATGTCAAATATACCATGGTGTATTGTAGGCGACTTCAACGTCCTATTATCTAATGATGACAAATGGGATGGTCTAGATTATCCTAATTAGAGAATTAATGGATTTCGAGAAGCTATTATAGAGAGTGATCTTTTTGAGATTGAGTTGCAGGGATATCAGTTTACATGGGAAAATAGTGGGGGAACACCATTTTGGGTAAAGGAAAAACTTGATAAAGCTTTTGATAATGCTTCATGGTTTAATCAATGTCCAAATTATAATTTCAATAACCTAGTTGCCTCGTCGAGTGATCACATGCCTCTCTTATTACTCACGACTACTGTTTGGGAAAGGAAGGCTGGACACCATTTTCGGTAGAAAATATCTTGACAAGGGAGGAGGTTTTTGTGAAGAGTTTCTCTAATTATGGGGCGAAGTCAGTAGGTTGTTCACTTCTTGAGAGACTTAGTTCTTACATGGGTGACATGAGAATTTAGAGTAAGGATTTTACGCTGCAGTTTTGGAAACAATTAGATGAGTGTAAAAGAAGGCTTTTGATATTACGAGAAGATAACATTGGGTAAAATTTGGGAAGCTATTTGCAGAAAAGGCGGAGGATGACCCATTTACTAGACCAAGAAGAACATTACTGGAAATAGTTCCCTAAAGTGTTTTGGTTGAAAGAGGGGGACACAAATACGAAGTACTTTCCTGCTATGGCTTCCTTCATAATAAAATTAATAAAATTAATTTTACTATTAATGAGCTTGGGAATAAAGTGGAAGAAGAGGATGGAATTTGTGAGGTATCAACGGACTATTTTAACTTATTTGCTAACCGGAGGTCATCTAGTAGTATTGACAATTTGCATTTGTTGAGGAGGGTTTCTGAAGCAGATAATGAAGTGTTCTAAAAAGGAATTTGATATAGGTATTAAACAAATGCAAAGAGATAAGGTAACAGGTGGTCTTAATCTAGGCTTCTTTCAATCTCATTAGCACTTCATTAGCAATGACGTTTATAGAGCTTGTATGTCTTGGCTCTCTAATCTCTCTTTTCCTTTGGGTTTGAATAGTACTTTGATTGTATCAATCCCTAAGTGTGAGTTCCCTTCTACTATGAAAGACTTTAGGCCTATTTCTTTGTGCAATGTGGTTTATAAGGTTGTTGCTAAAGTCCTAGCTAATAAGTTTAAAGTGATTCTGCCTAGGCTTATTAGTGAAAATCAGTCCACTTTTGTCCCTAGGCATATTATTTCTGATAATATTATGTTAGCTAGAGAGATTTTTCACTATATGAAAAGGCACAATAAAGGTAAAGAGAGAGAAGTGGCTTTGAAATTAGATATCAGTAAGGCGTATGATAGGGTTAGGTGGGATTTTTTGGAAAATATTATGGATAGATTGGGGTTTGATTCTAAATGGATTAGCTGGATGATGTTTTGTCTATACTATTGATTATTATATTATGGTTAATGGTTCGGAAGTTGGTCTTTTTAGTCAGGGTAGAGGCCTTAGGTAGGAGGACATGTTATCACCTTATTTGTTCATTTTATGTGCAGAAGCTATGTCAGGTATGTTGTTTGAAGTAGAGAGAAATTAGTGTATTAGGGGTATTAAAGTGTGTCGGCAAGCTCCTAGAATATCTCACATTTTGTTTTTAGATGATAGTTTTCTCTTTTTCCGTGCTTGTATGAAGGAAGTCTTATGCGTTCAAGGTATTTTGAGGAGGTTTGAGGAGTGGTCTAGTTTAGCTATTAATTATAGTAAGTCTGGTGTGATGTTCAGTTCGAATGTTAGAGTGGATAAGTAAGAAGAGTTCCAAAGTCTTTTGGGGGTTACAAATTCTATAAATTCAGGGAAGTACTTATGATTGCCTTCTTTGGTGGGTAGGAAGAAAAAAATCATGTTTAAATTTATAAATGATAAAATGTGGAGGAGAGTTCAGATTTGGAAGAATAGGCTGTTATCTAAGGCGAGTTAGGAGATTCTTATTAAATCAGTGGCTCAAGCTATCCCTGTTTATTGTATGAGTGTTTTTCTTCTTGCAGTGTCAGTTTGTGAGGAGCTTGAGAGGATGATTAATTCATTTTGATATGGTTCGAAAGGTGATAGTAGAAGATCGGTGCATTGGCTTAGGTATGGTAAGATGTGTGATGGTAAGGAGATGGGGGGTTTAGGTTTTAGAGACTTTCAATCATTTAATCTTGCTCTTCTTGCTGAGCAGGGTTGGCGCATTCTTAGTAATCTAGATTCTCTTTTAGCTAGAGTTTATAAGGCCAAATAATTTTCTACATAAGGGTTTTTGCAAGCTGAGTTAGGATCTAATTCTAGTTTTATTTGGAGAAGTGTTTGGACTACTAAGGATGTTCTCTTACTTGGTACGAGATGGAGAATTGGGAATGAGGAATCTATTAGGGTGTGAGTTGAGGCTTGGGTAAGGGACCTACTAGGTATGAAAATATGAGAGTTTGTGAGTTTATTAATCATGAGAGGGGGGAGTGGAGAAGAGATGTATTGGAAAGTTTTTTAAGTGAGAAGGATGTGGATAATGTCTTAAACATGTATATTCCCAAGGGAAATAGAAATGATCGTTTGATGAGGCACTATAAAAAAAAATGGGGAATATAGCTCAAAATTGGGGTATAAACTTTTAGGAGCACTTTTGGGGATGAAAGTGAAAAAGAGGATAGAGGGGGTGGAGGAAGTTGTGGAAACTGAATCTACCCCCTAAAATTATCTCCTCTTTGGATGCTTTGTAGAGACATTCTTCCAACTAGAATGAAACTTCATAGTAAGCGTATGAGTGTTCCATAATGTGTGTTTTGTGAAGATGGAGATGAACATTTGTATCACACATTTGTTGAGTGCCCGGTTGTTTTAAATTTTTCCCAAAGCTTCCAGCTTTCTATTCCACAAGTTGGTTTAGAAGATTTCAATATTTGGATGCTCAAGTTCATTAAGAAAGAACAATCAGATGTAGTTATTCGTTATGCTTTTCTTTTTTGGACTATTTCAAAAAATTGAAACAATAAATTATGGTCTAATGATGTTATGGATCCTCGAGTTACTTCTTCTATTTGTCTTCAGTTTTATCATGATTGGCAACAGGCCAAGGACCCGAATTTATGTTTGCAATTATTTTCTGGTGGTGCTAGTCTGACACCTTCAGAAGACCAATCTGTTTCTGTGCAAGTGCAGTGTGGGATGCAGCAGCCGGTGCATCACGGTTCTACCTGCTCTGTTTCTCTGTCCAGCAATGCTCCAGTGCAGGATGTTCAACAGCAGCTTCAGGCTACTGTCCAGCAGAGGTGCAGCAGAGTTGCTTCTCCAGCAGCAGGCTCAATTCCAGTTCCAATAGCTCCTTATCAGCAGGGCAGAATGGTTTTGTGCAGAATGCAGCAGTGTAGGAAGATTGGTAATGAAATTAAATGGTCTCCTCCATCCCCTGGTTTTCTAAAGTGTAACGTTGATGCTAGTATGTACTAAAACTCTATATATATTGGTATTGACATGATTATTCAGGGAGTGAGAGGCTATTTTGTGGCTTCTAAAATGATTAAAGTAAGGTTCAAACGAAGTTCGACTGAAGCAAAGGCTATTGGACTTAGAGAGGGGATGTCTTGAGTTTGTGATCTTGGTCATTCTGATATGATTTTTGAGTTTGAGTCTAAGTTGGTTTGTGATTCTTTAGCTTTTCTCTCGGTTTGATCTCTCAGATTTGTATAATATTTTGAAAGATTGTTTTTCTATTCCGCAGCATAAAAATTTTTCTATAAGTTTCGTTAATCGAATGTCCCAATCAATATCTTGGCTCGGGAATCCATTCTAATATTTGTCTTATTATTTCTTTTTCTTTACCTAATTGTATCAGAGACGTTATAATTTATGATTGTTCTTTTGATTAAATAGTTCTTGAGTTTAAAAAAAAATCCCTGGAATATTGATAAAAAAGAAAAAAAAAACAATTTCTAGAGTAAATATATCTCTTTTCATTCCCATTTAATTGAAATAAAGTGTTACAGTAAATTTACCTTGGGTTCTACATATTTTTGTAATCATATAATTTTTTTTTATTTGGAAATAAGTTAATGTTCAAGAACGTTCCAACTAAATTAATACTAATTAAGAATTCATTTCATCTTTTATTTTCCTTTTTATTAATCCTACTTCAATTTTAACATGTGATTGTATATTCATCATATAATTAATGGAAAACAGTAACGATTGATAACATTTTTCACAGTAATTTGAAAAGATAAAACATTGAAATTAATTTTGATTTTAATATTATTAAATTATTAACTTAATCTCTGAATTTTTATGTATAGGAATGGATCGGAATTTCAACATTGTGAATTTGTTAAATTTTTAATAATCAAATTAATAAATCAATTAATTAAAATTTGATATTTCAATTTTTTTTTTAAAATTCAAACTAAACTAATTTATTCCATTGGAAACAACAAAGTTCTTAATATAATCAGGCAAAAAAAGAAAAGAAAACCGTAAAACAAGCATTAGAATGAAATTCTCATGCTAAAATATAAGCTGAGACATTTGTTTGTCTTTTCACGTAGCGAGTAGAATAATTCCTACCTTTGAAAAGCATAAAAAAATCCTAAAGAGTATTATTTAAATAAGGCAAACTAAAAAAAAAACATGAACAAAATGAATCCCCAACTATTTTAGCATCAAGTTCAAAATCATTTGAGCATAACTCGAGCTTGATACCCATCTTATTGCTTCTATGAAATCAATAGCCTCAACTTCTATTGATGAACCTCCAAACTGCACTTTAGTCATTTTAGCTACCATAAAATGGCATCTTTCCCCTCGAACTATAATACCAATGCTAATAGTAATATGATTATGGGAACATATTAGAATTGATATTACACTTAAACAAACCATTTAAAGGGGGAGCCCATACTGTTTTACTTGAAGAATACCTTTGCACATCTGAAAGAGGGAATTGCCATGGCTTGACACTCGCTGCTGGGAGAACGAATGGGCAAGATGGTGGCACATTGTTGCTGCTGGACCAACTTGGTAGTGCTGAATTGGAAAAATAGTTTCATCTTAAGCACATTCATTTGCTGCTTGCACTTTGTTGTCCATAACTGGTTGCACATTATTCTCACTAATATGTTGATCTCCAAATGTGTGAGCTAGGAAGGTTTCCTCTCTTTGATCTTCAACATCATACTTTGCTTGTTTCTTATCTCTAATAAATTGTAGAGATAAATTAGTTGAGGTTTGAGCATCCATTAGAGTATTGAACTGTAATTTATCATTTTTGAATTTTTAAATAGCCCAAAACTGTAAAGCAAATTTATTCAAAGCTTCAAAGTCTTCTTCATAAATAAAATCAACAAGTCAATCATCAAATTCTTATGACCCAATATGAGGAATGCTATGCTAAAAAAATTCTAAAAGCATAATCTCTAAACAGGAACATTTAATAAAAGTATGATAGGAATATTCAAATCCTTCACCACAAAGCATGCACTCCAAAGGCACATTCACCCCCTATTCCTAAGCTTAATTCTAGTTGGAAAAATGTCCCTACAAGTCCTCCAAAAAATTTAGGATTTTTTGAGGTAACTTAATCTCCCACAACTTCTTACCCTCGCCCTTATTCTCTTTTCCAAAATTGTCCCTAAGTACTCTATAGCCCTATTTTGAGCAATACTCCCCATTTTTAGAAAAATGCCAAATCAAAGTGTCACTCTAGTTACCATTTGGCACATACATACACAAAATATTATTTGCATCGTCTTTATTAAATAAGCTTTCACAGTAACTCTCCTCCACATTCCTCTCTCTCTCTCTCTCTCTCATATCCTCACTATTCCCACCCAAAACACTCATGATCCTAAAATTTTAGTTTCCTCTCACCCACATGCCTCACCCTAAATTCGAACAGATTCCCCATCTCCTAATCTCCATTGACTATCTAAAAGGATAACATCTTTAACTATTCATGTGCTCCACCAAATATAGCTTGGATTATTTCTCAACCTAGCATATAGGAAACCCTCAGAAGGAAAATATCAACCCTGAAAAACTCTACCTACAAGCAAATATGGACTCCTCAAAATACACCATCTCTGTTTAGCAAGCAATGTAAGATTAAAAGCTTGGAAATCCTTCAATCCTAAACCTCCTTCCTCTTTCCTATGGAACATCCTCTCCCACATTAGCTAATGTATCTTCCCTCCACTACCTTTTCCTAAACCCCACCAGAACAAATTAATCATTCTCTCTAACTCCTTACAAACAGACACTAGCAATAGAAAGACACTCATGCAATAAGTAGGGCCAACTTGAGCAATAGATTTAATAAGAACCTACTTTCCTACTTTTGTCAACAACTTATTTCTCCACCCTTGAATTTTCTTCTACATTTTATCCTTAATGAATCTAAACACTACCCTCTTCTTCTTCCCTATTAAAGAAGTCGACCCAGGATAACTTTTTGAATCTATAGGAGCTTCTATCCCTAACATATTCTTCAACTCCTTTTATTAGTTTGCCTTAATATTGAAACTGAACATGATACCAGATTTGTTAAGATTAATAGCTTGACCAGACATGGACTCGTACATACTTAGAATATCCCTAATCTCATTAGCTTCTTCCCTAGTAGCTCTAAAGAAAAGAAAGATGTGATCAACAAAGCGGAGATGATTAATACTGGAAGCCCTTTTGCTAATCTTACACCCATTTATCTTCTTGCCTCTTTCAACCCTAACCAATATAATAGAGAGAGCCTCTACACAAAGAATAAAAAGGTAAGACAATAAATTGATCTCCCTGTCTGAGCCCCTACTAGGAACAATAAGTCCCACCTCAATCCCATTGACCAATACTGCATACTCAATCGTTCTAACACAAAGCATTGTCCATCTCACCCATTCATCACTAAAGCCTAGTTTGATCATAACTCCCATCTCACTCTACCATAAGGCTTTCTAAACTTTCATATTTTCAAAGTCAAAATTATAAATTTAATAAAAATTAATAGATCAAATATAAATGAATTTTTTATATTGAATTCTAAAATATAATTTAGATTAATTATAAAATGACAACTAATTTTATTTTATTTTTAAATTAAGAAACAACTTTATTATATGAAATATTAAACTTAATATATACAACACCTAAATTAATAATATAATAAATCATTTTAACATCTATAAATTTAATAGTTTTATAGTAATTAGAATATTTATAACTTCAGTTTGTTGTAATAAAGTCACTATTATGATATGATTTGGAATATTGGTTGGCTGGGACAAAATTGAAATTTAAAAATGAGAAATAAATAAACAAACACAAAAAAAGTTAAAAAGTTTGATGATACACCGATTCCTTTAGGTTTATTTTATTTTTCATTTAATTTCTTAATAGTTTTATTTTTTTTTATTAAAATTCACACAAATACTAAACACATAACAATTCATAATAATCACATTACAAATGGATGGATAGGATTTTATTAAAGAAAAATTTATGCGTCTAAAATTAAATAAAATTTTCTTTCTACATTAAGACACTAATTTGTAAATTATCTTAATTTAAAAAGCAAAATTTATATTTAACATTTATTTACTATTAAATTATTAAATTTTAAAATTTAAAATGAACAATTTATTATAATCTAAAAAGTGAAATTCATTTTTTTTTTATAAATAGAGTGACTTTATTATCGAAAAACACAAACTAATTACAAGTCCAGAAAGGAAAGCCCAAAGCTACTCCCTCAAACCAAACCTATGAAAAAACTTTAAATCTTTTTTACATAATTTTCCTCCTAACATGCCTCTAACCCTTACATATACAATATTCCTAACAGAAGCAAAGACTAACTCAGGCGACTGCCATAGAGCACGAAACATGACACTATTTCTTGCAAACTAAATATAGTACACTGTTGATGCAAATATAGAATATAAAATATAAGTTTGAGCTCTGAGCCCCTTGAATTCTTTAAACTAGCTTTTCCAATTACTGCAGCACCGTATTTGTTTTTCAAGTATACTGTAATTAAGTAGTACACCCTTTGAGAAAGGCACACTAAAAAAATAGATGATGAACTGACTCACTCCTACCAATACATAAGCAGCAACTAGTAACATCCACAGCAATACCCAACTTAAGAAGCCATTCCTGGGTTAGCAATGCCCCCCACCAAGTAAGCCAGACAAACATAACACACATGGGCACCACAAGAGTATTCCAAACCAATGAGCTTACCTTATGATCAACATGCTCCCCTACCAGAAACACATATGATGCTGCAATTGAATAAGGCTTATTGCTTATATCAAACAGAAACCCAGAAAATTCATCCCTCATAGCTATAATTTTCTTCAAATATCAGGAAACATCACCCTGAACTTGGTATTCCCACACTGATCTTCCCTAGAGATATATACCATTTACCCATTGAACCCATAAAATATTAGTTTTTTGAGCCATACTCCATAAATGCTTCCCAATTGCAGACTTATTCCATAGCTTACAAATCCTAAAGCCCAGCCCACCTTTCTTCCTTGGTAAGCACATCCTATCCTATGATACCAAAGGGACTTTCTTCCTGTCCAAGCTTTGACCTCAAAAGAAACTTCTGCAAATTTGTTCAACAGCTCTAATTACACTCTGGGGCAAAATAAATGTAGAAGCCCAATAAACTTGATAGGATAACATGATGGAATTCACTAATTGTTCTCTTCTTGCAAGTGACAAATGCCTGGACTCCCACCTTCTAATCTTATTAGTCATTTTATCAACTACTATCTGACATTCCCCTTTAGTCCATTTAGAGGGATTTACAGAAATACCTAAGTAATTCATTGGGAACTCCCCCATCCTAAACCTAGTAGCATCATATATCTCTTCATTCTCTTCCCTTGACATACCTGCTAGAAACATAGTTGACTTGGCTTTATTAATCTCAAGACTAGATGCTGCAGAAAACTAGTTAAATGCACCCAACATAGTCATGATAACCTCCTTTTTCCCCTTACACATCAACAATAGATCATTAGTAAAGCATAGGCTAATAAACTTGAGACTTTTACACATAGGATGTGGAACCTGAATCCCTCAGACTCAGACATAACCAATAACCCTCTAGTCAAGTATTCCATTATCAATACAAATAATAAAGGAGACATGGGATCCCCTTGCCTCAAACCATTAGCCCCCTCAAACTCCCCACAAACTGCTCCATTCAATGTTTGTTTATAAGATACAGAAGTAAGGTAGTGATGAATCCATTGCCTAAACTATTGAGGAAATCCATAACCAAAATTAACCAAAATTTCATTCATAAACCTCCAAGATACAGAATCATAAGCCTTTTTAAGGTCTATTTTCACCAAACACCTAGGAGAAGCTTTCTTCTTATTATAATGCCTTATCAGATCTTAAAGAATCATAACATTATATACACTAACCCTCCCTGCCACAAATGCACCCTGATTACCATTAATCACAGAAGGAAACACATATTTTGATCTACTACATATAAGCTTTGCTATCACCTTTTAAACAGTGAAACATCAAGCAATTGGTCTAAATTCACTTGGGTGAGTAGCATGATCAGTTTTAGGAGCCAAAGTCAACACAATAGCACTCATGGCCTTAGGGATAGTTCCTACTGTAAAAAACTCATTCACTGCTTCAGTGAATTCCTTACTAACAACATTCCAAGTAGCTTTGAAAACGTCACTCCTAAACCCATCATACCCAGGACTTTTAATATCTGGGATAACAAACAATGCTCTTTTAATTTCCTCTTTAGAAAAAGGTTGTAGCAAACTTAGTTTCTACTCAATATTTAGCATAGGACCTTGAGCTATGACCCTTTCCTATACAATGCTTGATCCCTGACTAGTTTTTCCAATTGTCCCTTGGAAGAAACTAATAAAGCAATCTATCACTTCCTCATACTTAGTTACCAAGCCACCTTGGTCATTGTTTGCAACCACTATTCTATTCCTCTTCTACCTACCTTTGATAGCCTTATGAAAATATGCAGTATTTGCATCACCAAAGGTAAGTCAGTCAATCTTGGAATTTTATAACAAAAAAGTAGAATATGCAGCAGCTATATTCAAATATGATTAAATTGCATTATGCTCAAGCAATTTCATAACATCATTTATTAGGATTCCTCATACTCTCCTTCTGTAACTTCATCATATTACTATGAACCAGCTCATACTATTCTTGAATACCAAAATAAGCCTTCCTATTAAGAGTTTGTAGTTTAGGTTTAAGCATATTTAACCTTTTAATTAACCTTACTATAGCACATCTAGATAATTCCTTACTATACACATCCTGTACCATACTCATAACAGTCTCATGATCAATCCACATGTTAAAGAACATGAATCTAGCTTGAAGTTTAGGTATAGACATGTCCAGACTAATCAAAAGAGCATAATGATCAGACAATTCTCTTATACATTGTAATACCT
The DNA here is from genome assembly GCA_948294925.1 of Codiaeum variegatum. Lineage (NCBI taxonomy): Eukaryota > Viridiplantae > Streptophyta > Magnoliopsida > Malpighiales > Euphorbiaceae > Codiaeum > Codiaeum variegatum. Next base: position 3,238 of record CAOJBK010686707.1, on the reverse strand, counting down.
CACATCCCTCAAATCTATCAGCAAAAGCATCATATACTAACACCCTGCCAATCTTAGACATAATACATGCTCCTTCAAACTTCATATTCAACCATGTAAAATGTCTCCCTTTAAAAGGTATCTCTCTAAATGATTGATAAGTAAGAAACTTTCTAAAATCCCCCATCTCCATATCAGACACTACTAGACCCCCACAATCACTAGAGTCAATGACACTATTAAAATCCCCAAAAATAATCACAGGGTTACTATCCTTAAGTTGCTTAAGTCCCTCCCATAAGAGCTTCCTATCAGTTATAGTATGCAACCCATAAACTCTCACTACCTTAACTTTCTCACCAGTACCCCTATTGACTACCCAATACACAATAAACTGAGAAGATTTATGAATGAAATCAACCTGAAAAAGCCTCAGCTCTCCATAAAATTAATATTCTACCCTTCTCACTCTTATCTAAATTGTTAATATACTCCCATCCTTCAAACCTCTTATCCATAACCTCATCCATGTTCTTCTTTTTAATTTTAAATTCTAACACAACCACAAAACTAACTTTATTCCTATTAACAAAAGAAAGAAGAATTTTCTACTTTATTTGTCCATTTAGGCCTCTAACATTCCAAGCTGCCATGTAATCCCACCCCATCTTTCTTCCCTAAAACCACAAACTCATTAAATAAACCCACAGAGGCAACTGTTTTTCCCATATGCCCCTCTTTGCTATACTTATATCCCACCTTTTCTACACTCTGCTAGACATCCCCTTCCTCATCTACATCACTCACTCTCCTAATTCCTTTACCTCTATCACTTATCCTCCTAATACCCTCCTCCCTCCCTTTCCCGGTGCCACTACCTTCACTAGGCTGTTTCTTTAGAAAAGGACTCTTAAGAACTGTATCTAAAACTTCTTCTCTAACCTCAACTATTTCAGTATCCACTACAGTCTTAGCTTTATCCTCCTTATACTTCTTACAGTCTACTGAACTATGTCCAAATCCCCTACAATGATCACATTTAATAGGTTTCCATTCAAATTATATAACCTATGTAATCATATCCCCAACTTCATTTTCAAAATACATTGCTTTTGGAAGTGACTTTTGTATATGAATATCAACTAATACTCTAGAAAATTTAATAAACTTCTTCTCAAGAGTTGCACAATCGGTCATGATAAGCACACCCAGCAAGCTAGACAGTTTACTTTAAGATGAAATTCCCCAGGATCTAAGATCCAGATCTTTAAATCTCACCCATATAGGAACAGAATGAACATCAGTACTTAATGTTGCATAATTCTCAGTCCAAGGGCAGACTATTACTGGTTTCCTATCAAAATGTTATATCTTATATTGAAGCATATCATCTCTTCCATGCATAGACTGAAACCTCACAATTGTCAATCCATTCTTCACCTTGATCACCTTATCGATCCCATATTTACCCTAAACTCGTTTAACAAAACCCTCAAAAACTTGGCCAGGAGGATATGCTCCCAATACATAACAAACAATTGCATATTTCCAATAATGAAGTTCTGGCTCTACATCCTCAAAACTGTTCTTCCCTACTGGACTTACCCCTGTAAAGGTAGGAGAAACATACTCCAACTTACCACTAGCTCCAGGAAGCTTGGAGAAATCAAAATGCTCCCACAGGTTCAATCTCTTTCCAAAACCATTTCCCTCAGTTTTATTTATTTATTTATTGATAAATCTGTGAATTCATTTTATTATATAAGGAGAAAAACCGATTTAAGTGGTGAATTCAAATCGATGAAAAAACCCCTCCTAGAACTAAAACATCATTGACAAGAACAAGCCCTCTTGCCCATATCCATGTACCAAGACTTTAAGTACCAAATAATAAACCAAATAAACATGAAACAAATTATTCCCCACGCCTATCCCACTATACATAATTATAAACCCAATTTCCATATTGCAAAAAATGAAGACCCAGTACCCATAATATGAGCATATTAACTCACTTAATTCCTTAGCAACACCAAAAAAAAAAACGAATTCCACAGCCAGCTATATGTGTGACCCATTTTCTCACTTAGCATCAACAAACATTAGGTAGAAGAAAGGTCATCATCAAAATAAACCACCAGACATGATAATTGCAGAATATAGGGGCCTCATTTATGAATTAATTAATCTCTGCCATCTGCATCCTAGCTTGACAAAAACCCAGAAAAATTTATTGTTACCCACAGAGATTTATATGCACAGATAGTAGGCATACTACATGATAATACCCCCCGCAATAAAACTCAGTGATACTACTTAGACTTGGTCTGGTTCGGTCCTAACAGCATGCTTAGATTCAGAACGAACCCTACAACATCCAATTCCACCCGAATCCGAGGCACATCACAAACTTTGCCCTTTAGTGACATTCGGAGTTCGGGATTTGACAACTGACAGGTGTCGCAAACCGCCAAAATACCCGAGACTGACACGTGTCTCCTTCAACAGAGTTTCTCACCCTATAAATACATACCTTATCATCCTGAACAAGGTAATGGAAAACCTATCCTTTTAAACTCTCTACACATATATTGTTCCATTTGTGCTCCAACCCATCACCGACTTGAGCGTCAGAGGATTATCGTCGAACACAACGTCCGGCAACCTCTGACCAGTTCTCTTTCTGTGCAGGTTCCTACTGTCTCAACCAAAGCAGTTACATCCCAGTGTTGGCTCAAAGACCATACACATCACTCAGTAACAGCAAACAGATGCTCACAAGTAAATTCCAGCAATAATAAAGCTCCAAAAATTCTCATCCCCTAGAAAAAAGGCTTAAAAGGAGAGAAATAAAAGTGAAGAGCGGATATGCAGCAAACCAACTCCTTAACCAGCAATTCATCTCACCTAAATTCATACAACATGTTCTGACCTGCAGCTAACAGAACTGCAGCAGAATGTAAAAACCAGTAGATTTCTAGAAGGAACAGGACATCCATGAGCAGAACCCCAGTTATTTCTCAGTTCTTGGTTCAGTTTGCAACAGAAATTTCTCAATCCCCAAAAGAAATGAAACTCAAAAAATAAATGTCAAAGGAGAAAATGCAAACAAATCAACTCTTTAAACCCAAGCAATTAAGTCAGAATTCCTATGCATTCATAATGTTAAAAAAATCCCTCAGCTTTATTTTCAAGTCCTCCCAACTCTGTGATTTCTCCATCTTCCACTATGTCTACCCATTTCCTATTAGAATTGGAA
>CAOJBK010686361.1:0-11921 GCA_948294925.1 Codiaeum variegatum | reverse complement strand
GTATGTTGACACTGCTATGATTTATGATGGATTGACAATTAATTATTCTATTAAACCTATAACTAAGGATATTTCTTATCATGTGGAAAAGGTTGACAATAATCCTTTTGATGACAGTTCACCAAATATTAACACCCCCATATGTTAATGAAACAAAGGATATATGTAAAAAAAAACTCATAATAGAGTTGTCCCTAAATCAGTGGGTGTAGAATCCTTTCATAATGCTTCATTGCAAGAAGCAAGAGCAGATAAACTACAAAATCATATAAGTTGATTAGGGGGCGCCACCATGGCCTCCGCATCGCTTAGTGTCTCTGACATTTGCTGCCGATGATGAAGATTAGGTTCGGTATTTACCAAGGTTAGAGTCTCCTAAAATCTCGCAACCAATTATTTTTTTTTAATTTCCTTTTTGAAGCTATTCACTTTCATTAAATAAAAAAAAGTAACTCTTGACTTTTTCTTTTTCTTTTTCTTTTTTTTTTTTGCCAAAAATCACTTTTCTACGTTCTATTTATTTATAAAATAAGTGGTTATTATATGCAAATCTAAATTTTATTTTATTTGTTTTGTCTTTCATGCTTTCGTTGTCTTACAAAATTTTATATTTTTATGAGCAATTAAGAAAGACAAAATATATTTGATTTAATAGAGATAACAAATAAAATTATGGTCATCAGTATGTTTTACGATTAGAATTATAAGTATTCTAATTAATATAGTATTATCAAATTTGTAGGTGAACTGATTTATTATGTTATTAATCTCACTGTTGAATTTTTCATTGTTACGCCATCTATATTTTTTTGCGGATTTGTATCAGTGTTTTTATCCATATGTTGCTAGTTTAAAAAATAAAACAGATACATATTTAGACCTTTGTATTTTTATGATTTTTTGAATTGAACTTCTATACTTTTATTTAGTGAAATTAAGTTCATATGTAATTTTATTTTAATAAAAATTAAATCCTTGTACTTTTTTTTAGACTAAGCCCTTGTACTTTTAATTTAATAAAATATGCATTATTCCAATTCTTAAAACTATCTCAAAATTTCATATTTAAGTGAAAATAATAAAATATGTATCTTTTTATTTTATTAAGTGTATTCATTTTTATTAGCTTATAGTGATGTTAATAGAGAAAAAATGGTTTATTATTTAAATTTATGGGTTTTTTTTGTATTAAATCCATTTCATTTCATTAGAATTTTATTTTATTGCAATTTTTAGTATCAAAAGCTATATATTTTATTGATGTTAAAGAACAAAAATCTAATTTTTATTGAAATAAAAGTTAATAATAAAAGCATATGAATTAAATAAAAAAAATAGAAGTATTAGAGGTTATGTTAAATAAAAGTTGTATTTGATGCCGCCGAGCAACAAGACGTGCCTCTTGCACACGCTCATTCGCAAACCCTTCATGTCCCCAGTGTGATAAGAACTGCACCATCATATGTTTATGTTCTCTATAAAAACAAAACTTCTCTTACGATACGTAAAAAAATTACAAATATTTAAGATTAAATGTCAATTTCTATTTCTCAATAAATATATGAGGAAAGATTTAAAGCTTGTTAATTCTTTTTGATTAGTCCTTTAACTTTATCAAAAGGGATAAGTCCTATTTTCATTATGATCATAAATTGAAATTGATTTCATTATATGGGCTTAGTTCTCAATGAAAATTAGTTTTTCTCGACAAAAGATATTTTCATATTTTTTTTAATTCAAAGAATAATCATAATAGGGTGCGAGAGCAACTAATCTCAAATATGAAGTTTTTCGTTTACAACTTTCGAGTCGGGATTTGATCATAAAATGTAGCAATCAACAATGGCACAAGTATGGGTCAGACTTTACAATTTACCATGAAAATTCTGACATGCTGAATTTCTAAAAGAGATTGGTAGAGGTATTGGTGTCTTTTTACGGATAAATTCAAAATCTCTTATTGGAGAATTCAATCATCATGCAAGAATTCTCAGCAATGTTGATTTGTCTAGCAAATTGCTAGAAACTTTACATGTTACATCAACTATTAAGTGTTACTGGATTGATATTATATATAAAAGTTTGCATGCTTTTTTTGAAACTTTTTTTTTGTTGCTCATTTTCCTATGATTATATGTAAAATTTAAAGCCTAGAGAGAATATGCTTCCACAAGATTCTGTAGCTCATGCTAAAAGATGGATACAAAAGAAGGGTGTCCCTACCAATGTCACAGTTGAATAATCCTTGAAAATTTTTAATGATGTTTTCAATGTATCTATTGAGGGGCGAGATGACCATATGTAGGTTATGCATGCAATGGCAACTAATGTTGTAGAAAAATCTTTAGAGCCTTCTTTTATGTAGGAGTATGTTGAGACTGCTATGATTTATTATGGATTGACAATTAATTATTCTATTGAACCTATAACTAAGGATATTTCTTATCATGTTGTAAAGGTTGGTAATAATCCTTTTGATGACATTTCACCAGATATTAACGCCCCATCTGTTAATCAAATAGAGGATATATGTAAAAAAAAACTCATAATAGAGTTATCCCTAAATCAGTGGGTGTAGAATCCTTTCATAACGCTTCATTGCAAGAAGAATGAGGAAATAAACTACAAAAGCAAGGGGCTCCATGGAATACCCCCCCACCCCCTCCTTTTTTTTCAAAATATGCTAGATTGGATGTAATATTTACATGGTGGACCCCTTATAAAATCATGTATGAACTCATTGGTGGATCTACATAAAAAAAAATATAAGGGTCCATAGACCATCTTTATTTTAAAAAATAGACATAAAGAATGATTTATTTACAGTTTGGACCCTTTTAAATTTTTAGTGAACCTTTTTTTTTTTTAAATTATAAATAAAGATTATATAATTTATAAATTAGATCCTTTTAAAATTTTAATGAGCCTTTTTAAAATATATATAAATAAAGACTATATAATTTATAAATTGGACCATTTAAATTTTTAATGTACTCTAAAATGAATTTACATATTTTAAACAATTATTAATAAAGGCATATAATTTAATATTAGACCTATTTAAATTTTTAGTAGACCTTTTTCTTATATTAAAAGAAAAAAAAAGTTAAGACTGTATCTTTTTATATATAGAAGGTAATGGTTTTTCTAATCCTTCATCTTTCCATTTCTGAATGGACTCCCTTTAAAAAAATCTTGGATTTGCCACACGCAAGAAGCTACTGATAAGGAAGAAGTGGCTTGGATTACTGTAGCTATTAGAATTTAGTGAATAAATGGAAAACATGAATAGATTTCCTTAATCATAAGTGGCTTATATATAGGCTAAGAGATACAATATTAAAAGAAGTGAATAACTTAACTAATATAAAAGATGATAACAACTAATCTAGATAATAGTTTTATTATCTCTACTATAAATAAATTTTGGATAATGATGATATTATTTATAATACGCGCCTGGAATCACAATGGAGTTCTACTATTGAGATTGGAAACACCTTGAAACAAAAAAATAATTGGAATTTGCCAATGAGGATCACCATCGTTGATATCACATGATTCCTTTAGCAAGAGGAGAAGAGGATGTGAGAATCTTTATGAAGAAAAGGAAAAAAATTATCTCTCTCATGATAGAGAGGTTTTGAAGGGAATCACCTAATATAGGAGGTGTTTTTAGAGGATCTAGAATTTTGACTTCTCTCACTCCTAAGGTAAAAGTCGTTATGAGGGGTTTTGAGAGAGTGAATGGGGATTTTACTAAAAAGAAAAAAAAATCAAATTCTAGTTGCACAGCAGTGCAATGGTGCTAAGAGAAAAGAGAATGGGAAAAAAAAATCAAATTCTGGTTGCACAGTTGTGTAGTGGTGTTAAAGGAAAAGAGGATAGAGAAGAAGGTGTGCCTTTGATGATATGAAACTGGCAAGAGTTGGTTAAGTCTTTTATCAGGGAGAGTGTTTTGTGTATTATTTTCTATTTTTTTTTCCATTATTTAGGTAAATTTATCACCAAAAATTGCATTTAATTCATTTGTTCAAGTGTTTTTCAGTTGATTATTGGAATCTTTGCAAAATTTAGGTTTTTATAGTAAAAGAATGAGATTCCCAAGAAAATGTTAACAACAAAGCAATATTTGGAGAAGCTCAAGTGCCAAGGCTTATGTACAGGCCGTGCTAAATGGTCATTTACCCATGTATAAGTAGTTCAAACCGTGCGCCTTACTACCCTGGAAACTTGCTATTGCATGGGTCGTGCAAAAAGTCATTTTGGTCGCGTATAGGCTGTTTGGTCGTGCATCTCTCTAGATGAAATTTGGTCTCCTGCATAGGTTTGAAAGGTTTTCATGGGTCGGGCATATCTGCTTCTGCCTTGCAAACCAATCGAGTCTTACAGTATAAATTACAAATTTTACTCTATTTTAGGTATCAATCTGTACCAGAAAAAGGGTTTAGTGCTAGATCTCTTCCCTTTCAAGGTTTCAGACAAATATTTGCTAAATTTTACATTAGATTTACTTTGTTTAAGGAATTTCTTCATCAATTTAGCTTGTAAAAGAGTTTTTGAGCTAGAATCTTCAAGAGATTGAAGAATTTTTTACAATATTTTATAAGGTTTAATTCCATCTTTGTTTAATTTTTCTTTGGGCTTTTGTATTGAGAGATCAAACATGACTTCTTTGATGATTAATGATAATTTGATGGTGATTTTCTCCATTATGAGCTAACTTCCCTTTTGTCTAGGAATTTGTATGAGATAGTCGTGATATGAAATTTATTGCTTAGGTCTTCTTATTATGCCTTGATTTTGCTTAATTGAATTGATTGTTTGATTATGATAATTGTTTGATCACCAATTTATTTAATTAAGGGTTTGGGTGATGGAACGAGCGTTGAAATCCAAACTTAGAACTCATTCAATTAGGATTCTAAAATGAATTAGAGATATATGTTTTAGTATTAAATTTAGTTTTGATTTATGTTTTTGCTACATTATTTTTATGAATGTGATAGCTAATAGGATAAGTTCTAATGAATAATTTTATCAATAATTGAATCATTTTTGGCTTAATTGATTGACCTGATCTCAAAGTTCATAGATGATTGACTTATCAATTATGAGTCTCTAAACATTCATACCCATTGCATTACTCATAGCTTTTATTTTCGTGTTTTTAGTTTAATTATTATTTTCCATTACAAAATCAAATCTATTTTACTTTAATTATAAACTTGAAACAAATAGACAACTAATAGTAAGTTCCATGAGGGATACAACCTTGGTTGCTCAGCCTATACTATGATAGTCCGTATACCTGTGGTCTCTTTCGGTTAGTACTCTTTGTAGCAAACAAGTTTTTGGCGCCGTTGTCGAGGAACTAGCAAGGCTATCTATTTCTTTCTCTGTAAATATTTTTGTTTCAGTTTGGTGTTTTTACCTTTATTTGTTTCAAAATTTTATGCAAGGGAGAAAATCTTTGAATGGAGAGATTCTTCATTTAATTGATAATATTCACCGATAGGAGTGGAGCAAAGGAGGCTAGCTAACACAAGGAATCCAATAGACATTGTCATTCTGCTTAAGGATCAGAGGGGGAAGAGATAGTAGATTAAGAGAATCAAGGCCACAGGGACCCAATTATCATTCCTCCTATAAATATGGGGGATGAAAGGTGATTGATGAATGAGTTTGTTAAGCCTGTAATAAACACAAAAAACTCCTATATCAGGTTAGATATGACATCAAAAAATTATAAGCTGAAGATAATTCATTATAACATGTTGTTGTCCTTCTATGTTTTGGCCAATGAAAACCCTCTAAACTTCATCTAGGACTTCTATTTCATCATTCAGACCATCCTTTTGCAAGGTGTGACTAAAGATCAGCTGAAGTTGAGGTGCTTTCCCTACACCCTCAAGGATGCCACCAAGACATGGCTCATGACCCTTCCTCCCAATTCTCTCACAACATGGGAGGAGATGTATAACAAATTCATAGTAAAGTTCTACTCCCCTCAAAAGATGGATGATCTATGGACAAAGATTGTAACCTTTTCACAAATGGAAGGTCAGCCTTTTCATGAAGCTTGGGAAATATTTAAGATGTTGGAAGTTTAATGTCTTCACCACCATTGTCCACTTCAACTACTCAATCAATTTTTCTTTAGTGGACTCACATATCAGAGCTAAAAGCATAGTGGATAATGTGGTTATTAGTTATATGAGTGAGATCACAGCTGATGAGGCATTCAATTTGTATGAAATTCTTGGAGCTAACTCCCAATAGAAAAGTTTAAGGGGAAGGCAAGTTGGGGTGCAAAAGAGTGCACAGAGCAAGGATGTGTCTATGCAAATAGTTGAATTGACTCTCCAAGTCAAGATGCTTTTTATGAAGGGAAATGCACCTATGCAATAATAACAAGTTTGTGGAGTATATGGCATTTTTTCCTATGGTCTAATGTTTTTCCTTCTAGCTATGAATCCTTTGAGGGTGATACTAAAGAAGTGAAAGCTTTGGATGGTTTCCACTCAAGGGCAATAAATGATCCTTATCCAAACACCTACAACCGTAGTTGGAGAAAGCATCCAAATTTTGGATGGAGAAACAATAAGCTGCAACAACAATCCTAGCAGTAACAACCACGGTATCAGCATATGTAAAGGGGTCAAAAATCCCAAGGAGAACACTCAAATTTTTGTCAACATGTAGAATAGCTTGAATGCTTTCATTCAAGCTAGTACTCAAGATCAAGAATCCAATAATATATGGCTTGAATCCATTAAAGTGTCTATGAAATGGATTGAGACTCAAGTTGGCCAGGTTGCAACTCAGTTTCAAACCAATCAAAGAGGAAAATTACCTAGACAACCTGAGCAAGCTAAAGCCATTACTGTCGTTAATTTTGATAAAGATGAGAAAGAAGGGGTAATGGAAGAAGTTGTTGTTGAGTATGTTGAAGATTTGACTAAAAAGGAAAAGGAGGGCATATAAACTAAAACTCATTCATCTAAATATGCACCTCCTATTCCTTTTCCTTTACGGCTTATGCAGAAGCAACTGGACACCCATCTAGGTAAAATCTTATCTCTTTTTAAATAATTACATATAAATATGTCTTTGGTCAATTCTTTAATGCAAATGCCAAAGTACATGAAAATCTTGAAGGAGTTGCTTGAGAAGAATGAGAGATTAAAAGAGGTGTTCGTGGTGAAGTTGTTGGAAGAGAGCTCATGCAACCTTATGAAACTACCTCAAAAGCTTGAAGATCAAAGGAGTTTTACTATTCCTTATCTTTTAGGTAGTTTACATATAGATAGAGCTTTAGTTGATTTAGGGGAAAGTGTTAGTGTTATGCCCCTAAAAGTAAGTATTGGGGTTAGTAGAACCTAAACCAACACATCTCACGATGCAATTAGTGTGAGGCCCCACTCGAATGGCCCCTAGGATTTTCCTTGAAGAGCGCGCCTACAGACCCTTTGCAAGGCCCAGAGGAAACCTTTCAAATTGCTCTTTTGAGGCGTTGTGGATTATAGATCAGGTTCCCATATTTGTGCCCCTACATGTGTCCGTTGGAGTGCACGTTGTGTGTGAAGTGATTAGAGTCGCTGCTTAACCTTTTAGAAAAATCAGTTTTATTCTAAGGTTATTAAGAAACCTTTTTCATTTAACTCCATTTTAGAAAAATATTAGTTTTCTACCCAATTGGAAAAGTTAGTCTCTTTTGGAACCAAAGGGGATTCGTGATCTAAAAAATATTTTAATAAAAATAGTTGTGTACCATTTTAATTAAAACAAGATTTTGGCCCGAAGAATCATGCAAGTTCAGTTAAAGGGATTGGTTTTCATGTATGCATGAGCATTTATATCTGATGAATGCATGAACATGCCAATATGCAAATGACATCCATAAAGAGACAACAGATTTGCCAAGGGTCCTTCCTCTAGCCCAATTCAGGTCCTAGGGAAGGCACAACACCCTAAATAAAGTGATAAAGTTTATACAAGCAAAACCAACGAATTAGGGGATCTTCTTTCTAGTCTTATGATCTGAGAGGAGCACACATTCCCACATACGTTTACAGAACATATGAACAAAAGCGAATTGCATAATGAACAAACCACAATAGATAATGAAACAACACAAATGAAATAAAATAAACATAACAAAATAAAGAAAATAAAAATTTTTGAGTTGAAGCCTTGAATGGCTTGTTGACGTATCCCTTTGAATGGGAATCAAACCCCACGCCATTCTCCCTTCTCGGGAAGGGTGGGGGTTATTCTGATAATAATGGAGTGGTTGGTTTGTTCAGCAAGTAATTGATTTTAGATTATTAAAACAATTAACCATTAGGCTATTAATCAATTATGATCCTTGATTAATGAAAATTAGATTTGATTGTGTGTGTACCTAAATTGATTTTAGAGTTTGGTTGATTTTAATTATGAAAATGATTTTCAAAAAATTGCCTTAATTCTGAATTAAAGGGCTTAACAATTGTTTTGAAAACATGCCTTAGGTATGAAAGAAATGGCTTAAAATAGATATTTGATTAAAGGTAAGAACTATATTGTACCATGTTTACCTTTTTACATGGTTTGGCAATTGGAGGGTTTGATAAAGCTGGAGTGGGTCTCTATTGTGTTTAGAGAGTACTGATTGAGTGTCTGAATTGTGTTGGTATAAACTAAATTGAATGTTGATTGAGCATATTCACTGTCTATAGTGTATGAAATCAGATTGTCTATAGCATTTGTTATTTGAAAATAGTGTTTTTTAGGCTCGGAATATAGTAAAATAGCATGAAAGGGTGTTTGGGTGAGTGTCTGTATGTTTAGTCTGAGAGCTGTAAAAAGTTGGTAAAAAGGTCAGAACTTCGGATCTATTATGGAGAGTCGAATTTATAGAGAAACGAATCAGAAAAACCCTAATCGACTGGTGCGTGTGTTACATAATTCACGCGTGCGAGGTGGACCTTCACGCATGCGTGAAGGGTTTGACACATGCATTGAAGGATTCACGCATGCGTGAAGTCATTTAAGCACACATCTATCATTTTGGGCCTGGGTTTTTCCTGGGCCCAATTTTCTGGGTCCAGTTCGATTCAATCCAATTCAGTTTTTTGGGTTTTCTAGGTCAATTTGTAGTCCGATTTGAGTTCGTTCAGATCCGTTGGGATTATATGGACGGGCTAAATGCAATGGTGATAAAATGAGGTTCATAATTAGCTGATAAGTGTACATTCACCCTAAAAGGGTAGTTGAAGATGCATTGGTCAAGGTTGGGAAATTTATTTTCCTAGTTTATTTTGTGGTAGTATAAATGGAAGACCATGTTGAGAACTCACTCATTTTAGGTAGACTATTCTTATCAACTGCTAAAGCCATCATAGATGTCTGTGAAGGAAAACTAACCCTGAGAGTGGGTGATGATCAAATTGTTTTCCAACTCCCAGAAATTTACGCATACACTCTCACAAATGAGCAAGTTAAATTTTGTGATACCATTGATGAACCTAAACCATTAAATGATAGTTCAGATATGGTTGATAGTGTTTTTGTGAAGTTTTGTCTGATGTAGAAAAAAATAGAAGCCTAAACCTCATGATGTAGACATGTCCTCATTAGTGATGGAGAATGAACCGGCTCAAGCATCAATGAACATTTTGAAAGAGGAAGGTAAGAAAAGAAGTAATGAGAAAAGTAAGGAAAAAAGAAGTAAGAAATGTAAGAAAAGGGAGAAAAGATTCACTAAAAAAGGTAACTAGGTATGGTTGCCTAAATTTGTTATTGATTCTTACCTGTAAAGTTAGAAAGATTGAATGGAACCTAGGGATGTCTTGTCTCAAAATTAACAAATGTGGGTTCCATAATTAGAAGTGTAAATCCTCTAAGGTAGGGTAATCGTAGCTCACCGTCCAACTAAGACGATGTCAAAGAAGCTTTGGGTGGGAGGAAAACCATTGTTTAGTTTGTTTTCTTTTCTATTTCCTTTGATTTTTGTGTTTTGCTATTTTTTGTTAAGAGATAATGCGTTTGGTATGTTTTGTGAGTTAGTGAAGGTATTTGAATATGAAAATTGGTTTAGAACATGAAAAATGGGTAAATGTTTGGTTTTATCTTGCATAACCCATACAAAAATAATGTTAGCTCGTGCATCTTAGTGAGCTAACATAGCATTTTTACATAGGCCAAAATAGAGATGCACGGGGATGTTTAGAATGGCCTTCAGCCTGTGTATCTCACTGTACTGGAATCCCATTTATACATCGGTAAAGCCCAAATGCATGGGGTCATGAAAAAGATGATTTTACCCCTGCATCTCACTTTTCCCAATTCTTATTTCTGGACGAGTTAGTTAGGTTTGCATGGGGCTGTGCACATTGAATCAGGCTATGTAAACCCAACTTAAACCTAATATTGTGGGTTGTCACCAATCACTTCCTCTCGCGATTTGTCACAGACACAAATGCATAATCACTCCAAAAAATTTTTTCATTCTCCCATTCATGTACAAGCATCATTATTCTTACATCAAGGCACTTCAAATCACATACCTCATCATCTTACATCAAGATTCTCCTAGTGTATCGATAAGTTCCTCATTTTTCTTATCGTGCGAATTTTTAATTTGTTTTGAATTAATACAAATAAATGAGTTATTAATGAATCATTTTGGTTTAATTTCTTTCTTACAACTCCTTTAATTCATCATTACCTATTAATCTAGGGTAGTTGACCTTAAAACTATTTAGTTGATTATATTTATGTTTGAATTTTTTAGATTTGATTTGAGATGAGTATGTTTATTTTGTCATTTTTATGAATATATGATGGTTATTTTATAATCTTGGGGTTTTAGGTATGTCAAATTGATGCTTAAACACTACTCACTACTCATATGCAGTGCACACCAAGTGTTCGAAAAAAAATGTTGCAATGAGTTTTTTTTTTCACATTTTTTAGTGTTTTATTCATTGTATTTGAACCTAAATAATATTTTTAGTTATTCCTTGATGGAATTGGGCATTGGAACTTGGTGTTGAGTAGATTGTTAGTTAGTTTGACATTGGTTAAATATTGTGATTATGAAATAACGTTTGAGTATTGGTTGGTATTAGCATTGCTTGGGTTCGAATAAATTTATCTATTTTATAGATGGATAAAGGGAAACGAAATGCAAAGATAGCGGCTAAGGGTAGAAACGAGCCTAAACCACAGGTTATTCCACCACCAGTACCTAAGGTAGGGGCATTCAAGCCAAATCACTCATTACTGAGATTTTATGACAACACAACTAAGGCTAGATTTGTAGCTTTAGCGAACAAGCCCTTTATGCAACATTGGATCATCGACTGAGTAGGCATTTAGGGTATTGGAGTGGATGATGAGCTTCGGCACTTGCTTGATAAGCCAAAGTGGAGAAATCAGTTTAATGTTGTAGAGTTAGCATATAGGGAGCTTACCCTAGAATTCTACTGCATTTTTAAATACGAGGGTAAGAAGTATGATTGGAACAAGTGTGTGGATTTCTGCCTTAGGAGTACACCATTTCACATGAGTGTCGATGATTTTGGGAGGCATTTCTGGTTCTATACCCAAACAAAGATTGATTCTCAGGAGTACAGACGTGTTATTACAGACTTCACATCTGCTAACTTAGCTGAGGATTTTAGGCTCAGTATACCACTAGAGGAGGTAGATGGAGATTGGGCAGGGGAAAGGCCACTTGCTACAAGCTTCATTATGCGTATCATGCATGACCTATTGGCACATGCAGTTATTGATATGGAACCTCCAAGAATAAGCTTGAGAACCCCTTTATGTATACGAACCCCCAACACATTAACTTGAAAACCCCAATAACAATTCGGCACAACCCCTAAGAAATAGGTTAGAATTCAGATTACTTAGATAAAATGATC